>PVKY010013346.1:0-11067 GCA_004027775.1 Bradypus variegatus | reverse complement strand
TAAGACTAAGTAGTGACTTCTCAGCGGCCACCATGAAGGTGAGAAGGCAGTGGAAGGACGTATTTAAAATTCTGAGAGAGAAAAATTTCCAACCAAGAATACTTTATCCAGCAAAACTCTCCTTCAAATTTGAGGGAGAGCTTAAATTTTTCACAGAGAAACAAATGTTGAAAGAGTTTGCTAATAAAAAACCTGCCTTACATCAGATACTACAGGGAACACTACTGACAGAGAAAACAAGAAATGAGAGAGTGATATAGAGAATTTTAACAGTCATATATAGAATATTACATCCCAAGTCATCAAGACACACGGTCTTCGCTAGTGATCATGGATCTTTCTCCAAAGTGGACTGTATGTGGGGACTGAAAACAAGCCTCAATAAAATAAAAAATAAAAAAATGAATTTGTTCAAAGCACATTCCCTGACCACAGAAGAATACAAATAGAAGGCAATTGCCATCAGAGACTTGGAGAATTCACAAACACCTGAAGGATAAAAATGAGGGAGGGTTGAAAAGATTCCCAGATAATCAAAAGATGACGGACTTCATCACCAGAAGAGCAGTCCTATAAGAAATGCTACAGGGAGTTGAGCAGCTGAAAGGAAGGGACATTAAACAATCGACTGAAACAACATGAAGAAATAAAGATTTCCAGTGAAGATCACATGGTAAATATAAATACCAATACTACTGTATTTTGACTTGTAACTTACTTCCTACAGTATCTAAAATACATAAACTGAAATGATAAATTGATGGTTTTGGACTCAATGTAAAATAGGTAATTGTTGGCAAGAATTATGTAAACTTGGGGGAGTGGAGGAGTACAGGAATACAGTTTACGTGTTCTATTGAAGTTAAGTTGGGATCAAAGAAAAACAAGATTGTTACTGATTTAAGATGTTAAACTTAAGCCCCATGGTAAACACAAAGAAAGTATCAGAGAATATGACCCAAGAGATGAAAAGTAGAGTACGGGTTCCCAGAAGTGGGGCTAGGGGCAATGGGGAGTTAAGAAATGAGAGTAGGATTTTTGTTTGGGGTGAAGGGTAACTTCTAGAAAGGGATGGTGGGAAGATAATAGCATTGCAACATTCTAAATGTGATTAATCACACTAATGGAATGCTAGAGAGGGGTGGAATGGGAAGATTTGGGCTATATATATGGATGTTAGGGAGGGAGGGAGGGGAAGAGATGGTGGTATGACAGGATCTTAAGGGTGATGGATTGGGGTTATCGGGGGAGAGGGGTCGGGGTATTATGGAGTTGTATGCATGGGATTTGTACTGTTTTAGCAACCATTCCTGTACAATTGAACTTATTTCAAAATAAAATTTATCAATAATAATAAAAAAAAAGAACAGCTGGGAAAAGAATGGAAAAATTTGATCAGGGTCTCAGCAAACTGAATGACAGCATGAAGCACATGAGCATACATGTCATGGGTGTCCCTGAAGAAGAAGAGAGGGGGAATGGGGGCATAGAACAGTATTAGAGGAAAAATACCCAAATATTCCCCAACTCATGAAAGACATCAATTTAGAGGTCCAAGAAGTATAACATACTCCAAACAGAATAAATCTTAATAGACCTGCTGCAATACACTTAGTAATCAAAATGTCAAATGCCAAAGACAAACAGAGACTTCTAAAAGCAGCAAGAGAAAAGGCAATCCATCACACATGAATGAATCCCAATAAGACTAAGTATGGATTTCTCATCAGAAACCACAGAGGTACCCAGGAAGTGGTGTGATACACTTAAGATACTGAAATTGTAATTTGAAAGCTATCACCTTTGTGTACATATGTTATATTTCACAATATGGAAATAACTGAAACTATAGTATTGTATAACTCATAACAGTTTTGGAAATTTCCCATATAACTTCTTGTTAAATCATACTTTGAAAGATATTGCCTTTTTGCATATATTTCACAATAAGGAAATAACTGAAACTGTGGAATTGTAACCCGTAACAGTCTTTGAAATTTGCTCCCTACCTACTTATTAAATTGCACTTGGAAAGTTATCACTTTTTTTGTATGTATGTTATAGGCGACAATTTTTAAAATATGATTAAAACAAACTGAGGGAGAGTTTAAAATATTCACAGATAAACCAACACTAAGAGAGTTCGTTAACAAGAGACCAGCTATACAAGAAATATGGAAAAGAGTGGTACAGGCTGACAGGAAAACACAGGAGAGAGGGGTTTTGAGGAGAGTGTAGAAATTAAGAATATCAGTGAGGGTAACTAAAGGGTAAAAAGAGAAAAAAATAAGGAATGACATATAAACTGCAAAGGATAAAATGATTGAAGAAAGTACTGCACTGAATGCTAATGGATTACACTCCCCAATCAAAGACAAAGACTAGCAGCACAGTTTAAAGAAAAAAGGCCACAATCCATCTATACACTGTCTAAAAGACACTTCAGACACAAGGACACAAATAGGTTGAATGTGAAAAGTTGGAAAAAGATAATCCATGCAATCGGTTACCAAAAAACCTGGTATAACTATACTAATACAGGAAAAAATAGGCTTTCAATACAAAAACGTTAACGGAAACCAAGATGGAAATGATGTATTAATAAAAGCAGTAATCCACCAAGGAGAAAGAAGGACAATCTTAAATATTTATGCACCTAGTGAGGGTGCCCCAAGGTACGAGGTTAACACTGGCAACTCTGACGGGAGAACCAGGTATCTCTACAATAATAGATGGAGACTTCAATACACCACTCTCATCAATGGATTCAACATCTCAACAGAGGATCAATAAGGAAACAGATCTTGAATAATATGATAAATGAACTAGACTTAAACATTTACACTGCACTCCACAACAGCAGAATCTACATATTTCTCAAGTGCTCATAGCTCAATCTCTGAGACAGACCACACTGGATATAATGGTTAGGTTCATGTGTTAACTTGGCCAAGTGAGAGTGCCCAGGTGTCTGGTCAAGCAAGTACTGGCTTAACCCTCACTGCAAGGACATTTGTGACTGGTTAATAAACCAGAAAGCTGGTTTATTAAATCATCAGCCAACTGACTGCATCTGTGACTGATTACATCAACAAAGGGTATGTCTTCCATAATGGGAGAATTCAATCAGATGGATTTAATGCAATCAGTTGAAGACTTTTAAGGTAAAAGAGAGAGAACTTTCATTTCTTCTTCTTCAGCTAGCCAGCCTCTCCTGGTGAATTCATCGAACACCTTCATTGGAGTTGCCAGTTCGCTGCCTGTCCTACAGAATTTGGACTTGTGCATCCTGCCCTAGGAATCTGGACTTGTACATCCCCACAGTTGCACGACACACTTAAAAAATGTTATATTCACAGGTATCTCCTGTTGTTTGTTTCCCTGGATAACCCTAAATAACACAGCTTGGTACCAGAAGTTGGGTGGTTATTGAAGAAACAGAACCTTAAAATGGGCTTTTACAATTGGTTTTCTACTCTGGTTAGATTCAAAGGCACTAATGACTCCGTTTCCAATAATCAAGATGGCACTGACAGTTCATGGCATGAGTTGGCAATGGAGATACACAAAATATCACCATTTGATTCTCCTCATCATACTCCTGTATGAAGCAAGGCTCTGGGTGACAGTGTTTTTGACACCTTAAGAGTTTTGTGTAGTAAAGGGCTGGTTGCTCTTAGATACGGTGAATGAAGTTTTAAAAGAAAGAGATGAGCTAAAGCCTTCAAATTTGAAACTTAAATGCCATATGACAGATGTAAAGGTTTCTATGTGTGCCCTGAAAGAAAATCTATTTCCTGTGGCTGCAAACTTGAGATTTCTGAAAACCAGACCCAGAGTCTCATTATGCAAGTAGCAGATTTACAACATAAACTAAGATCTCAACCTCGCAGGGTGTCTGCTATTTGGCCAAAAACCTGAAGATACTTGTGTCCCATGTGAATGCTCACCAGAGGGTGACCTCAGCAGAGGAAGATTTTAATAACCAAGTGGATAAGATGACCCATTCAGCAGATACCAGTCAACCTCTTTCCCCAGTCACTCCTGACATTGCCCAATGGGCTCATGAGCAAAGTGGTCATGGTGGTAGGGATGGAGGAGGTTATGCATGAACTCAGCAACCTTAAACTCTGCAGGTCTACAAGTCTTAGTTCCAAAAGGAGGAGTGCTCCCACCAGAGACACAATAATAATTCCATTGAAGTGGAAGTTAAGACTGCCACCTGGCCACTTTGGGCTTCTCATGCCTCTGAATCAACAGGCAAGGAAGGGGATTACTGTACGGGCTGGGGTGATTGATCCTGACTATCAAGGGGAAACAGCACTGCAACTATACAATGGAGATAAAAAAAAAGTTTTCCTGGAATACAGGAGATCCCCTAGGGCATCTCTTAGTACTACCATGCCGTGATTAAAGTCAATGGAAAACTGCAACAACCCAATCCAGGCAGGACTACTAATGGCCTAGAAACTTTGGAAATGAGGTTTGCATCACCCACCAGGCAAACCACCATAACAAGCTGAAGTGCTTGCTGAGGGTAAAGGGAATATGAAATGGGTAGTGGAAGAAAGTAGTGATAAATATGAACTACGATCATATGACCAGTTACAGAAAGAAGGACTATGATGGCATGAATATTTCCTCCATGTTTTGTTCTGAGTATGTTCGCATTTGTCCATAAGGCAAATATATTCGTTTTCTTCTCTATCTTACCCCTTTATCATATGATGTAAGCTGTACTGCTCATTTCGCGGTATTTAAGTTATAGGAAATCAAGTTTAAGAGTCAATGTTACCCAAGGACTTGCACACTATTCTGGAGTGATTTAGTGTGTTTCCAGTTGTACACAGTACAGCTGAGTATTGTTAGGCAAAGTATGTCTGTTATTGTGTTCTACTTAAAGTATGCTCTAAGGTGATGTGCATAACTGCCAAGTTGACAAGGGTTGGACTGTGATGATTAGGTTCACATGTCAGTTTGGCCAGGTGAAGGTGCCCAGGTGTCTGGTCAAGCAAGGACTGGCCTTGCAACTGGTTAATAAACCAGAAGACTGGTTATTAAATCATCAGTCTATTGTCTGCATCTGTGACTGATTACATCAACAAAGGGTGTGTTTTCCGCAATGAGAATTCAATCAGCTGGATTTAACCCAGTCAGTTGAAGGGTTTTAAGGGAGAAGAGAGAGAACCTTCACTTCTTCTTCAGCTAGCCAGCATCTCCTGGGGAGTTATCAAACACCTTATTGGAGTTACCAGTTCGCTGCCTATCCTGTGGAATTTGGACTCGTGCATCCTGCCCTAAGGAATTTGGAGTCATGCATACCCACAGTTGCATGAGACACCTTCATAAAATCTTATATTTACAGGTATCTCCTGTTGTTTCTGTTTCCCTAGAGAACCCTAACGAATACACTGGGTCACAAAGTAGGTCTCAATAAATTTAAAAAAACTAAAATTAAACAAAGCACTTTCTCTGATAATAATGGAATGAAGCTGGAAGTCAGTAACAGGTGAAAGACTGGATAATTCATAAATATACAGAGGCTAAACAACACACTCCTAAACAACTAGTGAGTCATGGAAGAAATTACAAGAGAAATCAGTAAATACCTCGATGTAAATGAAAATGAGAACACCACATATTAAAACTTACGAGATGAAGCAAAGGCAGTACTGAAAGGGGTATTTATTGCAATAAACGCTATTATTAAAAAAGAAGAAAGAGCAAAAATCAAGGACTTAACTGCACACTTGGAGAACCTATAAAAAGAACAGCAAACTAACCCCAAAGCAAGCAGAAGGAAAGGACAGAGCAGATATAAATGAAATGGAGAACAAAAAAAAACATAGAGTATCAACAAAATTATAAGTGAGTTCTTTGAGAAAATCAATAAAATTGATGGACTACTGGCTATACTGAAAGAAAAAAAGAGGATCCAAGTAAATAAAATCAGAAATGGGAGGGGAAAATTACTACTGACCCCACAGAAATAAAAGAGATCATAAGAGAATACTACGAGAAACTGTATGCCAACAACTAGACAACTTAGATGAAACAGACAACTTGCTACAAACACATTAACAATTCTTATTCTTCTACACTTACTCCAGAAGAATTAGAAGACCTCAACAACCGAATCACATGTAAAGAGATTGAATTGCTAATTAAAAATCTCCAAAGAAAAGTCCAGGAACAGATGGCTTCATGGGTGAATTCTAACAAGTATTCCAATAAGAATTAATACAAATCCTGCTTAAACTCTTCCAAAAAAAAAAAAACTGAAGGAGAGGGAAAGCTACCTGACTCCGTCTATGAAGCTAACATCACCCTACTATGAAAACAAGACAAAGATACTACAAGAAAAGAAAACCAGAGACCAATCTCTCTAATGACTATGGATGGAAAATTCATCAAAAAATACTTGCAAATTGAATCCAGCAGCACATTAAAAGAATTATTCACCATGATCAAGTAGGTTTTATCCCAGGGATGCAAGGGAGATTCAACACAAGAAAATCAGTTAAAGTAATATACCACATCAACAAATCGAGGGGGAAAAGTCACAGGTTCATCTTGATTGATGTGGAAAAAGCATGTGACAAAATTCAAAATCCTTTCTTGATAATAACCACTTAGAAAAATAGGAATTGAAGGAACATTACTCAATATGATAAAGGGTATATATGAAAACTCCACAGCTATCATCATACTCAATGGGCAAAGACTGAAAGCCTTCTCTCAAGATCTGCAACAAGATAAGGATGCACACTGTCACCATTGTTATTCAACACTGTGCTGGCAATACTAGCTAGAGCAATTAGGCAAGAAAAATTAAAGGCATCTAAGTTTTAAAGGAAAAAGTCAAACTTTAGTTTTTTTGAAGATGCTATGATCCTATATTTAGAAAGTCCTGTAAAAACTACAACAAAGCTACTTGAGCTAAAAACAAATTGAGCAAAGTGGTGGGACACAAGATCAACACACAAAAATCAACAGTATTTCTATACAGTAGTAATGAGCTATCCAAATAGGTAATCAAGAAAAAATTTCCACTGACAATAGCAACTAATAGCATCAAATATCTAGGAACAAACTTAAACAAGGATATAATGACTTGTATACAGAAAGCTACAAAACACTGCAAAAAAAAAAAGTCAAAGACAACCTAAATAAATGGAAAGATATTCCACGTTCACTGACTAGAAGGCTAAATGTCATTAAGATGACCACTCTATGCAAACTGATTTACAAATTTAACACAGTAACAATCAAAACTGCAACAGCTTCTTTGGTAGAAACAGAAAAACCAATAATCAAATTTATTTGGAAAGGCAAGGTGCCCCAAACAGCTAAAAACATCTTGGGAAAATACAACGCAGTGGGAGGTCTCATACTTCCTGGCCTCAAAGCATATTACAAAGTTAGAAAGATCAAAACAGCATGGCAAGTAACCATGTATTTTTTGTCTTATTGGGGAGGGAACCCTTGGGGTCAAGAGTATATGGCACAATGAGAGATATACTGACCAACTGAATTGAATTTAGAGTTCAGAGATGCTCTCACCTACGGCCAATTGATTTTAAGTTTTATTCATATATCTTGCAATCCATCCTAAATGTACAGTCGGTGGCTTTTGGTATAGGCAGATAGTTATACATTCACAACTACAGTCAATGTGAACATTCTCATCTCTTCCAAAGAAAAAAATCCCATACACCTTATATCCCATTATGGGTGTTTAGCTTTGGTATAGTGCCTTTGTTACAGTTAATGAAAGATTACTACAATGCTACTGATAATTAGAGAACTTAGTTTACATTAACTGCATTTTTCCCCATATAAAAGCCTATTATTAACACCTTGTAATGGTGGCATACATTTATTTTAGTTCATGTAACAACTGTTGTATTTATACAATTAACTACCAGCACTGCTCACTTTGGATTTTGCTAAGTTATACAGTCCTGGTTTTTATCCTCTAGCTCTCCTTCTGGTGATTTACACAACTCTAGCCTTCCTCTTTCAATCAGACTCAAACTCCAGTTTAACTGCACTTACAGTATTGTGCTACCATCACACAGTATTGTGCTATTCATTTCTGAACCTTTACAATGAACCTATTGAGCATTCTGTATTCCTTAATCATCGATTGTCCTATCTTTGCCCTCTATCTCCTGATACCCTATGCTCTCGAATTTAATTCTCAGAATTTGCTCATTATAGTTAATTCGTATTAGTGAGACTATACAATATTTGTCCTTTTGTTTCTGGCTTATTTCGGTCCACATGACCTCAAGGTTCATTCACTTCATTGCATGCCTCTTGCCTTCAATCCTTTCTGCAGATGCACAATTTCCATTGTATGTCTCCACCACAGTTTGCCCTTCTGGTCATCAGTCAGTGGACTCTTGGGTCACCTCCACCCATTGGCAATCATGAATAATGCCACCATAAGCATCAGTGTGCAAGGTCTATTCATGTCCCTCCTTTCAGTTCTTCCAAGTATGTATCTAGTAACCCAGGATCATATGGCAACACTAATACTTAGCTTGTCCAATGGACTTGAACTGAGAGTTTAGAAACAGTCCCTCTAAACTACTATCAACTCATTTTTCACTAGGGTGGCCTGCGCACTCAACTGGGAAAGAACAGCCTTTTCAACAAATGATGCTAGAAGAACTGGATACCCATATCCAAAACAATAAAGATGATCCCTATCATTAATTATACAGAAATTAATTCAAAATGGATCAAACACCTAAAACATTAAAGCTAGGACCAAAACCACTTAGAAGAAAAGGTAGGGAAATATCAGAGATATTGTGGTAGGAGGTAGTTTCCTGGAACTTACACACAAAGCACAAGCAATGAAAGAATAGTAAGTGGGATCTCCTCAAAACTGAATTCTTTGGGGTATCAGAGCACTTTGTCAAGAAAGTAAAAAGGCAGCCTACTCAATGGGAGAAAAATATTCAGAAACTACGTATCCCATAAGTGTTTAATATCCAGTATTCATAAAGAAATCCTACAACTCAACAACACAAAGACAACCAACACAATTATGAAATGGGCAAAAGATTTGAATATACATTTCTCCAAACAGGAAATTCAAATAGCTAAAAAGCACATTAGGGAAATGTATATCAAAACCACAATGAGGGACTTCCGGATGATGGCGGCTAGGTGAGACAGAGCAGGGAGATGCCTCCGTGAAAGACACTGAGCGGAAACCAGAAAGTGACCCAGAACGTCAACTCCAGGGTAGCACCAGCCAGACAAGGTCTGCTAAAGCCACAGGGAACCTGCATTTGAAGAATCCAGGAGTCTGCATTCCGGGACGAGTGAGTGATTCGTCTGAGTCCCCCGGCCACGCTGGGGTGCGGGGAAACAGCGGGTTGGAGCTTGGAGCCCGGGAGCAGTGGCAGATAGGACGGGAGTGGTGTGGACTAGCACCTCGGTGTCTGGCGTGGAGGATTCCCCTTCCCATACCCACTGCTGACTGTCTCGGGCCCAGGAGAACAAAGGGGAGCCAGGGACAGGTGAAAGAAAGGGGCTGCGCTGCTCGCAGCCGTCTCCCTGGTGGGCGGGGCTGCTCCTGCCCGGGGCCGAGCGCACGGCACAGAGCCGTGCCAGGAGACCCAGCCTGGCGGGGACCATTTCTTACGGCACCAGTCGCGCGCTACATTATCCGCCGTGGACAGTGGCTTTGAATACACCCACGGCTGAGTGTCCCAGAGCTGGGAGAGCGGGGCTGTGCGGAAAGGGAGGAATTAACCCCTCCTACTCAACCATCTTTGAAGCGGGCTGGGAGTGCCCCTTCACAGCCCGGCATCCCAGGGCTTCCCTGGAGAACGGCGCGCACTTGTGACGCACTTGTGACGTGTCACGGCTCTGACGCAGCAGAGGTCCCGGATAAGCACAGCAGGGAGGGGGAACCGCACAGAAAGGTTCTGCGGCCAGGGGACCCGCACCCCTCCCAGCCAGGCTAGGTCCCGTGGGAGGAGGGAGCGCCAGCGCTGGGAACCCAGGAAAAGAAAAGAAAAAAAGCAGCAGCTTTTTGGAGTTCGGGCGCTTGGAAGGAGAAAGGGCAGAGCTCGGACAATTTCTGAGGAGGGACTGAACTCTCTGTCCCCTGGAGATCTCATTAATGGCCCTAACTGCTTTGTCTCTCAACATTTCAATAACCCACTAGATCTGTGAGGAGGACCTTTTTTTTTTCTTTTCTGTTTCTAAAATTATTACTCTAAAATGAGTGCAGAACTAAAGAGAGCTCTGAGACAAAAGGCAATAATCCAGAGGCTGAGAGAATTCACTAAACACAACTTCCCAAGAAAAGGGGGGTGTACACTCACAGCCACCATCCTGGTAGACAGGAAACACTCCTGCCTGTTGCCAGCCCCACAGCCCAGAGCTGCCCCAGTCAACCAAGTGTGACAAAAGTGCTTCAAATAACACGCAAACACCACAAAATTGGGCGTGGACATCAGCCTTCCATGCACCCTCAGCTGGATGTCCCAGAGCTGGGAAGGGGGAGCAGCGTGAACTAACAAAGCCCAATTCAGATATCATTTAAGCAGACTGGGAACCTCTCTACAAAGCCCAGCAGCCCAGAACCACCCTAGGGGGACAGCACTCACTGGTGACATAGCAGAGTCATCTCTCAACAGAGGACCAAGGGGTGCACGGACGGGAAAAGGGTCCCACCCACAAATCTCAGGGGCCATACGACAATACCAGAGTCTTGGGGGTCAGAGGCAGAGACAAACAGTGGCAGGACTGAACGGAAAAATTAGACTATTGCAGCAGCTTTAAAACTGCAGCAACACCAGGGAGTTTTCTGTTATAGCCACCCATCCTCCCTGACCGCCCAGATACATGCCCCATATATAGGGCAAGCAACACCAACTACACACGCAAACTTGGTACACCAATTGGACCCCACAAGACTCACTCCCTAACTCACCCCAAAGGCTAAACAGGAGAGACTTGGCTTGTGGAGAATAGGTGACTAGTGGACGCCACCTGCTGATTAGTTAGAGAAACTGCACTCCACGAAGCTCTAGAACA
>PVKY010013345.1:0-11073 GCA_004027775.1 Bradypus variegatus | reverse complement strand
CACTTCAGCCATTTAGCCAGGAGGCTTGGTCAGCCACCCAGGAAGGAGGCTATGGTAAGGACTGTTCATTCTGCAGAGGTAGAAGTATGGGAAAGAAGAGACAGGTAGATCCAGAGGGAGATAACGGCCAATGCCATGGTTTTTACCCAACTTCCCTGACTGAAACTCAAGGTGAGGAGGTTGTAGAGACATCCAGTTAGGCTTTGGGAGCCCAAGTTATTTGGATCTGGTGACTCCATTCCCACACATGGTCTGGAAGCTGCTGCAGCCTCTAGGAGGGGCCCAACTTTTGGCTGCGCTGCATCCAACAGGGAGGCGAGTGATGGTGTGGTCTAGAAAAGCCAGAGGAAATAGCAGCAGACTGAGTGTGATATGCAAAGCATCTACACGTTCCTAAGTGCTGTACTAAGGCAATACAAAGGGGCCAAGTCCTGATGGAATAGCCAAAATGTGGGGTCAGGATGAAGGAGCCTCAGTATGTCAAGATTTTAAACCTGAGGACATGGTCTGGGCCCTCAGACTCCAGGTGAGCTTGCAGCTAGAGACAAAAACTAGATGAGATCAGTACACAGACCAGGCCAGAGGCTGCAAGAAGCCACCAGAGACCATGTGGATCTGAGGTCTTTTCTCCTCTGGTGCCACAAGGTCATATAAACTCAGACAATCGTACAACTCTATCTTGGAAAAGAACAGGGAAAGGAAATGAGGAGGACTGAGCATTAATGCAAACTCTGGGTCATTCAAAAGAGATTTAAATAACAGAAATGGGGACACTGCTGATTTGTAAGTTTAAAGCTTTTTACTTTCTCTCACTACTCAGGAAATTGGGAGTTTGAGGAAAAAATTAGGCCAGTAATGGAACACCAAAGAAGTTGCCTTTCCTTTGTACAACAGAGCAGTGGGATGTGTAAAATTTCAACCTTGCCTCACACATGTGGTGTTGGTTCAATTGTAACCGAGGAGTCAGGATTTAACAAGTGATTGACTACTGAATTATTGTATAGATATTCCTTTTTTACTTTTTAGTATATTTGAATAGCCAGAGGGAAATATCTGAAATTTTTGAACTGTAATCCAGCTGCCTTGATCTCTGATAATGGTTGTATAACTAGATAGTCTTTATCTCGTGGTTGTAAAAACCTTGTGACTGACCCCCATGTGTACCCCTTTATCCTGTTTTTCAACTTTGGAGTCTTATGATCACTGGAGACAGCCCCTAATGTTTATTAATGAAGGGACTTGTGTCAGCCCAGAACTAACCCACCCCAATTCCAAGATTCCAAAGCTATCTTGCTAGACAAAACTGGAACTAACCAAAATTGACCCACCTGACTTGTGCAGTACCTTAAACTTTTTTTTAATACAGTTTTATTGAAATATATTTACATACCCTACAGTCACCCACAGTTTACAATCAGCTATTCACAGTAACATCATATAGTTGTACATTGATCACCAGAATCATTTTCTGAACATTTTCCTTACTCCACAAAAAATAAAAATAAAAGTAAAAAAGAACACCTGAAACATTCCATCTGCCCTGCATCCTCATTTTTCTACGCATCTGTCCATGCCCTGGATAAAAGGAATGTGAGCCACAAGTTTGTCACCATCACACAGTCACACTGTGTAAGCTACATATTTATACAATTGCCTTCAAGAATCAAGGCCACTGGGTTGCAGTTCAACAGCTTCAGGTATTTCCCTCTAGCCATTCCTACACACTAAAAACTAAAGAGGGATCTCTATATAGCGCTTAAGAATACCCTTCAGATTGACCTCTTGACTCCATTTGAAATCTCTCAGCCATTGAAACCTTATTTTGTTTCATCTTTCTTCCCCCTTTGGGTCGAGAAGATATTCTTGATCCTATGATGCCGGGTCCAGACTCATCCCCAGGAGTCATGTCTCGCATTGCCAGGGGAATTTACACCCCTGGGAGTCATGTCCCACATAGCGGGGAGGACAAGTAGCTTAAACTTTAACCTATACCTCAATATAATAGTAAAAATCATGCCCATCATATTAAGGCTGCCATTTTCATACATAAGTTCTTTCATACATATTGTTCTTTGCAAACAATCTGTGCATGCTCAATTATTAAATCATCTCTAACCTTGTCATCTCGAGACATTGTGCTCATTATCCTAAAACCTGCCCATCTTTTGATAGTATAAAACTTTCAGAGTTCCTGCAATTCGGGGAGACAGGTTTTTGGTTCAATAGTCCATCTGATCTCCTGCTTCACATATAGCATTAAACTCTTTCTCTCTTTGAAATACTGGTGTTTCAGGAATTGGTCATTTGAGCACATTGGGCAGAGAACCCACTGCTTTTGATCGGTATCACAGTGATATAAATTGTTTGCCCTTTAGGATTTTTGTGCCTCTTCTTGGTTTGCACAAATTTCAGCCCTGGAATCCTTGAAGAACAAAGCAATTTACATACACACATTGGGACATCATAAGCTAGTTACCGACCTGATTATCACTCATCAGGGTCTACCTCTGTTTTGAGGTCACCCTGGGTTCCAAAAGCCCCTAGACCACCTCTGCAAGCAGTCATTAAAAGACTTTGCCTCCAATTATCCTGGATTTATATCCTTCCAGCAGAAATTTCCAGAAACTGTGTTATAGCCCACAAATTTTTAAAGTAGTTTGAGTGTTTTATTTGTATTGTCTCATATCATTCCAACAACCTATGAGTTAGACAAGAAGAAATACTAATATTTTCATTTATAGCCAAAAAATAGATACTCAGAGAGCATAAGTGTCATCAGTTGGGGTTCACTCATGAAAACAGAAACCAAGTTGTTACTTCAAGAGAGAGAATTTAATATAGGGGATTGGTTGCCAGCAGCTGTGTACTGGAATTGCTCATATTAACACTTGAAGTTTAGTAACCTGATGTTGGTAGTTTAAAATGGTCCATGGTGGAATTATTTACATTAAGGAAAATGGCCAACACTGCAAATCAGGTTTCTTGTTTTTGTTTTTCTGGAGAGTGATTGTACAATATTTATCAGTTCACCACTCATTATAGGTACTGGAAGGCAAGGAGGGAAAAGGTGGCACTGAAATAACACAGAGATGGTAATGAAAAAGCAGCTACCACCCCAGGGCTGGAGGAACAAAGGGAAGATGGTGGGTTTATGAAAACCTGGGAGTACAGAGGAGGGAGGTCCCAGAGCTGGGGCTCAGATTACAGGGCAGGGTCAGCTGCTCTCCTGGTGCTGATCCATTTGGGGGGATGTGATGATACTGGTGGTCTGAGAGTGCCAAAGGAAACTGGAAGCCAGAACCTGCTGTTGACAGGATAGCAAACCAACAGGAAGGAGTGTGCAGCCCAACCTCATCCTGCCTTGCGTCTTTTTCTAGCTTCCCTATTGGCAGAGCTTAACAGGGAGCGGCAGGTAAAGAAGAAATATATTTGCAGAGTCCCAGCCCAGTGTCTTAAAGCTAAATATAGAAGATGGATTGAGATGAGAGCAACAGCTTAATAACTAGCACATAAAATGACTTGCCTAAGGTCACATAACTAGTGTGTTTTGTTTCCTGTTGTGTCCCAGTGCCTAGAGAAGCCCCTGGTATATAATATGCATTCAAACATTTGTTGAAGGAAGGAAGGCAGGTAGCCTAAACTAGCCCTATTTTATAGCCTGCATTTAAAGGCAAAACAGTCCTAAATATTTTTGATTGCCCATTCCAGTGTTTGAGCACATTCACCGCAACAAGTATTTATATTTGACCCAATTGTCTCACAGTGTTGATGCAGGTGCTACCTAAGGAGGTAGGACAGCCTGGTAACTTTGGAGATTATAGATCTGGGTTCAAATCCCAGCCCCACCATTTCAGAGTTGTATGACCTTGGGCAAATTACTCAACATCTGAAAACCTTGGTTTCCTCATCTGTAAAATGGACATAATACATGGTGTGCAAAGCTTAAACAGGGTAATCCTATCTGGCACATGCTCAGTCATTGCTTCAATCACTACCCCCAGCCTATATCCCAGGAACATGGGCAGATCGGTGGCCAGCTGAGGCCAGCCTGTGGCCAGTGACCTGGCTGTTCGGGGCTTCCTCCCAGGTTCCCCAGGTTCCCCATGGCCCCAGCCAGAGGAGCAGGGATCTACCCAGCGCTGCCACACACAGGCCAAGGCTTGGGAATGGGGGTCAGGCCCGCCAGTCCCAAGCTCTGCAGCCAAGGAGGGTCCCATAAACAGCCCTTGGAACCTCATTCTCTGCCAGGTTCCAAGGAATCTGTGTGTTTCCTAACAGCTCTTTGTTTCAAAGCAAGTTTACTTCAGCCTGAAACAAACGTGGGTGTGGTGGTTCCTTACATTCAAAACAAAACAAAACCAAGAGAACCCCTTCCCTGCAAGCCACAGAAGGCCTCCTGCCCTTTCCCAGGCAGGAGAGGAGGGAGCAGCTAAGTGGCTCAGAGTGTAGCCCTCTGGGTGCTCAGGTCCAGGGTCCTGACCCCCGAAAGCACTTGGTCCTGGTGCTGGGACTGGCGGGTTAAGCCTGGGTGCAATCCGCTTCCCCCGCAGGGTCCAGAGCTGGGAAGTGCGGGCGGCCGTGCTAAGTCTGCGCCCCGCCCCCAGGAAGCACCCGCTCCCCCTGCTGGAATCCCAGGAAGTATCTGGCCGTCCTCTGGCAGAGGGAGGAGTCGAACCTGGAATTTTTCGGGTGCTTTTGTACAAAAATCCCCCTGATTTCGGCTCCGTTAGATTGAAGCCCACGGGGATTAAGAAGGAACTGCCTTAGTCTCTGCGCAGCCTTAGGGCCGCTCCCGGCTCCTCCTAGCCAGCTCCCACACCTTGCTCCTTGGAAGATTCCTTCTTTGTATCTAAAAGAGGAAACTCTTCCCCGGCTGCAAACCTTCTGGTTCACTGCAGGCCGTTGTTTCCAGCTGGATTGTCGCCATCTTGTGGCAGGATTGGGTAGTCACACCTGCCCGTCGGTTAGACAAGCACCCCTACAACTTTTTTTTTCTTTTCCCCAACCAGCTGGGAACTGAAAATTTTAAATCATGTTCCCTGGGTGTAAGAATTGAGCTGTGATGTCTCTGTCTCCTCCTCTACCAATTGCATGGGCATCTCTTGCAAGTGTTCCAGTGTCAGTCAAGTGTTACCTGGAGAGTCCAGGAGAGCCAGGTGTTTCCAGGTGTTGCCTTGCGTCTGCTGAGGCGCCATAACAAACCTGAAGGAGGCGCGATCCCCCCACCAATTTCCCATGATACAAAATGATGATTAAGAAGACAGAGACGCACTCTGTCCTGTTCCTACTGGTTAGTAATGTTATAATACTTGAGTATTATTAAAGGACCCCTGTTATTAAAGACTCCCTGTATTATTATTAATTATTATTATTACTTAGCATTTATAATGTATTCTGTATTTTCAAAGCACTCAAAGACCATTATCTCCCTGGGCTTTGCAAACACTCCAGAGATGCAGGCAGGTGACAACTTTGTTTTATAAAAATAGGGAAACTGAGGCACTGTAATTAGTGCAGAGTTCATGGATTTATGAGTCATTACAGTAGTCATTTCTTTCTGGCTGATTACTGTCTTACTCTGAAATGTCATAGATTCCCGTAAATGGTTAATAGATACCCTAACTTGGGAAACTAGTTCCTCTCACCCACTTTTACAACCTATTGTAATGCATGTTAGGAACTCAGTCACAGAAGTTTTAAAACTTTGAGTCATGTATAGTATGACATTAAGCATATGGATGATGTTAATTGTATTTTTAGTTTATTTTTACATGTCAAGCACAACCCATTCTAAAGGACTTGGAATGCTATCATCAGTAAACCAGATGTATCTTGATTTTGCGTATAAATTGGTTTCCAACACAAATATCCCTTTCATTAGACACAATAAGCTTTTTTTTTAAAGGCCAATAAAAAGCAGCCATATTATTTTAAGTCTATTATCCTCTGAGATACAAGAAAAACTATTTCCTGCTTTCCGACTTTAATGTTTCTTTTCAAAAGAGTTTTCAGTATTCTCAGTAAGTACATTTATCTTATGACAGTACCCTAAATTCCTTTAATAACTTAGTTTCCCCTCCAAAAGCAACAAGAACAAAATAACTTTGCTTGGTTCATAGAAAGCAGTCATGTTATGCAAATAAAATTATATATATATATAAATGTGTATATAATGTATATGCTAGTAATTGAGGAGCTCTCCAGTGGAAAGCTTTGGGCTTGAATTCAGAGCTGAGTCAGGGCTGAGGCAAAAGAGGGTTTGAGAGGCAGGTCCCACCATCAGTTGCTAGGATTAGCCCAGCCCGGGCAAAGCCATAAAATTGAGGAAGTTTTCCCTTGGAGCTTTCCCATACCAATTTGAATGATTCTCTCTTTTTACCCAATTCTCACCTCTAATAATTTCTAAATGTGTATTTTTAAGAAGTTGTTTGTTTGTTTTGGGGGAATCAGGTTAGCCTTCCCAAATGTCTTTCTTAAATTCATTCAACTTGTTCGTTCATTCAGAAGGAATGTATTTATAAATTGTATTCATAAATAGCTCCTCTTTAAGGGGTGGTGGTAAGCAAGACACTTTAAGTGCATTATTCCTATGTAGCAATCATCTGAAGTAGATTCTCATTGTCCCCATTTTACAGGTGAGGAAACTGAAGTTCAAAAAAGTTCAAGTAAGTTGCCATCCAACTAGAGGAAGAGCTGGAATAGGTGCCTGGAGAAATATGGAGCCACCTCCATCCTCTGGAATCTGTCAGATAGGAAAACAAGACACGCCAATAGGAAAGGTAAATAGGAAGCAAAGATTAAATGACAGAGCAAAGAGATATTCCCTACAGGAGGGCAAGGGTTCCCAGTTTATGCCCAACATTTTTCATGTCTGTGGAGTGGATTCTCACAGGGCTAGCCCTGCTCAGTTTGCCAGCCAGCTCCTGAGCCCCATCCTTTGTCTCTTCTGTCTTCTGTCTTAGGCCAACTGCTAGACAAGATGGGACAGGGTGACAAGCTGCTGGAGAAGCTCATGACGCCCCTAAATCTTTCAGACTGACTTCTAGCCAAATAGGGAATGGGGTTCTTCAGGGAGACTTCAGCCTTTGCCCAAAGAGACCCCAAAGCCCTAGGTGGTCCTATTGGACAACAGAAACATAGAAGCTCACTAGTGTGATAAAATAGAATTTTTAAGGGGGGAGGATACAGGACACTCCGAATAAGAAAAAGGTGATAATGGATAGGAGGCGCTTTTCTCTTATTGTGAGTTTTAAGGAATGGTGATGGGCAATCCTTGGTGATATGGGACAGCGTTTGAGAGTATGTTCTCTATTGTCAAGAGGCCTGGGTTGAAATCTCAGTTCCAACAATTATTAGCTCTGTGATCTTGGACTAGGTAATTTGGCCTTTTTATGTCTCAGTTTCTTCATTTGTAAAATGTGGGTGATAAATTGCCAAAAGAGGGAAACAATCCAAGTCTTTATCAACAGATGAGTGAATAAACAAAATGTGGCATATGCACATAATGGAATATCACATGGCAGTGAGAAGGAATGAGGTCCTGAAGCATGTGACAACATGGATGAACCTTGAGGACATAATGCTGAGTGAAATAAGTCAGACACAAAAGGAGAGATATTATATGATTTCACTAATATGAACTAACTATAAAATGTAAACTCGGTCTTAAAACGTAGACTATAAGGTGCCTAGAGATAGAAGGTAGAGAAGGGGGAGCGGTTGCCTGATTGTGTACAGAGTTTTTAATGACGTTGAACTTAAATGTTTGGGAAGGGATGGAAGTGAGGGTAGCTCATTACTGGGATTATGAATAATAGTTCGGATGGTGGGTGAATTTTGTTGAAAGGGGCTGTTTAGAGTGATGTATGTCACCAATTAACACCACAAATATAAATAAGTTCTTGCATGAACTAGTACAAATGTACAGCACTTGTAAAAAGAGTTAATAGTAGAGTGGTTTATGGGGAAAAACAAACTGTTGCTGGCTATGGACTATGGTTAACAGTAATATCTTAATGTTTTTTCATCAATGGTGGTAAGTGTTCCATGGCAGATGTTAGGGGTTAATAATAGGGAGGGACAAGCGATATGGGATGTTTTGGGTTTTCTTTTTTTTAATATCTATCTGATACTTTTATTTTTGGAATAATGAAAATGATCTAAAATTGAGTGTGATGCTGATTGCACAACTAGGGGATGATACTGTAAAACTGACTGTATATTTTGGATGGAATATATGGTATGTGAATATATCTTAATAAAATTTTCAGACTAAAAAAATGGGGATGATAATAGCACCTACCTCACAGGATTGATGTGAGGATTATATGAGTTAAAGTATGTGCTTAGAACAATGGCTGGTCCATGGTAAACACTATATAAATGTTAGTGTTGATTATCATTATAGTGAAAGAAACTTTTCAAACATTTCTGGGCTCCTAATGCCTGCTGGGTGCCGGGTAAATTACCCAACCTCCCTGAGCTTCAGGGAGTAATAATACTACCTTGCAAAGTTATTGTGAGGGTTAAGTGAGATGATATACATGAAAAGACTCAGAACAGTGTGGTCAGATAGTAGTGGCTCAATAAATTCCTATTTTCTTCTTTTTAAAATTTAGCATCAGTGGACATTTTTTGGGGTGTGTTTAGTGTTAGGAAAAGAATAGTAAAAATGAAAATATGCATAATCTATTAATGTAATTTATAATTAAGCTATGCAAATTAAACTGTATCTTATAATTAAAAGGAGAACCTGTGGCTTATAGGGGTTGAGCACCCAGCCATAAAATGGCAATCAAGCAGGGCTGTTCTTATGGAAGCTGTAAGGCATGAAGACAGCAAGTCTATCTCCCTTTTTCTGTGCAATGTTTTGGTCAGGTGCGACCTTGCCTTCCTCCTGGGACTGCCTGCAGACAGGATGCTCCGGGTGGGTGAAAGTGGAGGGTGAGATAAGGGACTGAGAATGACTCACCAAGTCATTGAGTCATATAAGCTCCTTTTCTTTTTCCCAGGATCTTAGGTCAGAGGGGCCGCAGTAGGGGCACAAGTGGAGGGAGGGACTCAGGTTGGGCAACTGGCCCCCCAGAAGCAGCCCCAGCTGTGCAGGGCTCATCGCGAGCCTGGAGTAGAGACCGTTGCACTACTCCCCGTACTGCTCATCGCCTCCATGCTTACTCCTCAAAGTGCTAATTTCACCAGGAGCTTCTTAGAAATGCAGGATCCCAGGTCCCACCCCAGATCTCCTGAATCCGAATCTTTGTTTCAACAACAGTCTGGGAAGATTTAGATGCACACAAAAGTTTGAGAAGTGCAGAACTAAAGTAGATGAAGCCCGCATTAACCACTTGGTCTGGAGAGGTGCTGGGATTGGGGCTTCTACTTTAAGTTCTTGTACCTCCTCATTATTTCCTCTTCCCTTGAATCCATACTGTGTGCTTTATAAACAGAAAAGGCAATGGCCTTCTATGGTGAGAGTACCCACTTCAATTAATCAGAGCTCTCAAGCGACCCAGAAGTGTGAGAGGCACAGATGACAACTGAGAACTCACTTCCTGTGGCAGGCAGTATCACTACCTCTGGTGTCACAGGGGGATGCCAAGAAATAGCATGGTGCCACAGAAAGCACTGGGTGGAGGGTCTCAGGAGATCTGAGGTCTGGTCCAAACCTCAGTTTTAAGCAGCTGGGAAAGTCCTCCTACCCACTGGCATCTGCGTTTCTCCATCTGAAAAACAAGTGGATCAGATTAGAGGACCCTAAACTCTCATTCAGTTCTAAAGAGAAGCGATTTTCACAGCCCTAGCCTCCAAACGTTGGTCCAATTGCGTACATACAATTATTCTAAATAATTACACATAAAACAGAGAACAGCTCAGGGCAGGATGTAATTAAGGGCGAACTTGTGCGGAACTGGCAGCGCTCACAGCTCCGTGGGAGCAACGACTCCTGTAAGTCGCGAATACAGGGCAGAAGTGTCTGGAACCTCCGTAAGCTCCTCCTCCGCTCACTCCCGGAGCCAATCGGGAGGGGAGTAGTCTGGCCTTTCTCACTCGGCCACTAGGTGTTGCTGTCACAATGTGAAATCCACGGCCGGCAGAGAAGCTTTGAGGGAAAACCTTTGTAGCCCCGCTGGGCAAAGGTACAAACAGGCTTTCGGATTTAGAAACACAGGTTTCTACCAGTGCCAGGGAGCTCCGGGCGCGGGGTTATCTCAGTTCTAGGTAGGAATCAGTGTACGCACTCTGCAGTGCAGGAGCTGGCTCAGATGGCCTGAAAGAAGCGCCAGCTTCCTTCTGCTCTGGTTCCCACTACCCGCTCCTGCTCTGCCCCTGAAAAACAACACGAACAGACAACCCTGTGAACTCTGGAAGGGAAACAACCAGCAATTACTCTGAGGTGCAGGGCAAAGTGCACAGAACTTGGAGCCCCCACATCTCGTTCAGTCTCAGTTCTTGACATCCATGTGACAGGGAGCGCCTCATTTAACCTTTCTGAGTCTCAGTTTTCACCTCTGTAAAATATAGGAGTTGTGTTTGCGCGTACAACTTTGCTTGAGCATGCTTTGTAACTTGCAAGGTGCTATGCAAGTGGTTGTATAGGAATCATCTTTTTTAAAAAAAAAAGTCTTGTTGTTTTAGCTTTATTGAAGTATAATACACATACTGAAAAGTGTATGTATCATAGGGGACATCACATTGAATTTCTAGACTCAACATAGTCTCATAACCAGCACTGAATTTTATACTTAAAAATAATGTAAAATGGCCATTTTAACCATTTTTATGTTACTACAATAAAATGAAAAGGACATATCTTTCCCTTGTTTTATATCCCTCACAGAGCTCACAAGAGGTTGGGAACAGATGGATCTTCAGTTAATTATTTTGTATTGAATCCATTAGATTGGCCCACACTAGGCGGGACTAGAGCAGCCCAGGGCAAGCAGAATGGTCATCATGGTAGCTCTAGACCTCTCGGTCTCTTCAAATCAAGTCCATTGGGAAAGGGGAAAAAGTCTCTTTGCTGGAAGTCTCAGGAAAGGACTCACTGTGTTTCATCAACATTGGTTTGAAAAA
>PVKY010013344.1:0-11086 GCA_004027775.1 Bradypus variegatus | reverse complement strand
CCGCTGCACGTGGACTTCAAGGAGCTGGGCTGGGACGACTGGATCATCGCGCCGCTGGACTACGAGGCGTACCACTGCGAGGGCGTGTGCGACTTCCCGCTGCGCTCGCACCTCGAGCCCACAAACCACGCCATCATTCAGACGCTGCTCAACTCCATGGCGCCCGACGCGGCGCCGGCCTCCTGCTGCGTGCCCGCGCGCCTCAGCCCCATCAGCATCCTCTACATCGACGCCGCCAACAACGTGGTGTACAAGCAGTACGAGGACATGGTGGTGGAGGCCTGCGGCTGCAGGTAGCGGGCGGGCCGGGGAGGGGGCAGCCGCGCCGCCGAGGACCCGCTACCGGAGAGCAGCTGCGGGCCGCGCCGAGCCTGGCACCGTGCGTGGGTGCACGTTGGACTCTGGCCCAGCGTCCGCGTGGAGGAGGGAGAGCACACGGTGACACCCACACTCACAGCCATGCACGCGTTCTCGCATGCACGAATTTCCCACGTCCAGCATCCCAAAGCCCAGGGGAGAGGGGACTTGCAACTACGGAATGTCACAGTTCTGTGTATTTAGCAGGCAGCTCGCCGTTGCGCCCACGGTCCCCTTTGGGGGAGAGGAATGCGTTTGTGCTGACGTGCAGTAACAGACACTAAATCGGGTCGAAAGAGCGTAGGGAATTGGAGTTCCAGAACGGGAGAGCGAAAGGGGCGCGAGTGAGTTTTGTTGCAGCTCTTTTTGTTTCTGGCCGGGTGTGGGTCACGATCCCGCTGGGTGGCCGGGTCTCTGCACCCTGGACCGACTGGAGGTGCGAACTCTGGCCCCGCACCTGCCAGGAGGAGACAGAGCTCGCCCTTCCCAAAGGTTTGCATGGCATCAGAAGGCATTTACTTTGGGAAGTAACCGCTGGAAAAGACCGTTTTTTTTCTTTGTTTAAATTGCACGCGCCCCCGTCCTCGGTTTTGAAAGGAAACATTGGTCGGAAAGAATGCGCGGTGGAGCGCCCCAGAGCTCTGCTAAGGTTGACACTGGCCCTTTTTATCAATTCCAATTGGGAATGACCCAGAAAGTGGAAAGCTTATTTTTCTTCCTTTTGGGAAGAGGGCTGGGGAGAAGTTTTAAACCCCTGAGTCTGATTTGAGGTGGAATTGGGGGTTGGGATCTGCCAGGTTCAGAAGCTTCCAAGCTGGGGTGCCCAGGTCGGAGCAGTGTCTTGGGGGCACTCAGGAGGAAGTTAGTGCAGTGGTTGGGAGTGGGGGAAGGAGGGAACAGCTAACCACTTTCCTAGAGACCTGCCCGGAGGTTCTCCTAAGAAGCTGGCCAGGAGGCTGGGGGGGGGCTTCCACCCATGCCCCCTGCAAAGGGCCCACTTGATGGGCCAGCCGGCCTGTGCTCAGCTAGTGAGTCTGTGTCAGCTTTTACACGCTTTCACTGTGTGTTGTTGCTGTAGTTTTTGGCAGTGTGATAGTAACGGGAAGTGAAGGCGCACAAAAGTGCTTTTGTCCAATTTAAATTCACCACAACCCGGTGATTCAGGGGTGAGGCAAGTTCTGCCCCTCCCTGGCAGAGGGGCACTGGCAGCCTCGGGTTGGGGGGGCTGGGGTGCAGGCCCATCCCCGGGCCGGTGGGCTGGCTCCACAGTCTTGGTGACGGTGGGAGTTCCCATGCAAAAGCAAGCTGGAGCATGCCAGCCTCACCGCTCACCACGCCGTGGCCATTGCATCGGATTCGTTTGTCCCTGGGTGTCTTTTGTGGTCTGTGCAGATCGTTGGGAGAGGGAAGTTGGCCAGTTTCCTGCCTGGAGCTCCTGGGGCTTCTTTTAACAACGCTGCAGCCCTCATGGGCTCTCCTAAGCTATCCCTTAGCATCCTGGAGATGTGTTGATTCAACCCTTCTGGTCTTGGCTGTTAAGGTCCGGGATGATTTATACAAATTTTAATTCTCGGTGATCACACTCTTAAGAGAGAGAAATACTAAAGATTTAGGATACAGCTAATTTATTTAAGGACAAAAAACCACATTTAAGTTGTTTTAAAAATTAAGATTCCCCCCCTTATATAATGGGGATTTATAGTCTATAGCTGAGTAGCCAGAAATAACCAGAAAAATACAACAGTCTCTTCAGGTTAAAAAAAGGAAAATCAAAAGTAGCTGCTTTGGTACAAGTCCATCTAATTTTAGTGATTTTGCCAGAGAAGGCTCACTTCCCCTTTCCAAGTTGTGACTTTACTAATGCTTGTGTGGCTAATGCTCTGACACCTGTCACAGTAAACAGTAAAAATAAATGGCACCAAAGTGTTAAAAGTTGCAGTATTAGAAGTTTCAGAAAAGGGGTTAATGCAAAACTATAGTTAACTGTTATAGTGAAGAAATTCTAGAGTATTTAATATCTTTAGACAAAAGCAAGCATTTTGATACTCTTTTAGTAACTGGGAAGAAGCTTTTTTGGGGGAAGAAATGTCTTGATTTAGCCTGAGCTTTATAAACTGACTCTTGATGACCTGCCTCTCACCAGATTTGTCAGAGTGAGGTGGGAGGCAGGTGCCCGCCTGCTCCCCGGAGCTGGGTGTGTGCCGTCCCTCGGCGAGGACAGCTCCTTCCGTGGCCCCGGAAGTCCTCTGCGTGCTGTTTACTGAGTGGAAGGAAAGCTCCTAAGCAGCTGCACGGAACCCCAGGGGCTCCCGGAGCCCTGTGTTAACTCGGCCCCGCCCTCTGGCCTGCAGACTTGGAACCAGACCAATGGAGAGGGTGCGCTTCACGTGGTAAAATGACAGCAAAGGGGCCATCGCACGTGGAGGCAGAGAGGCTGCTGCTGCCAAGATGTGGCTGAATGAGCCTCGCCAGGATGTGGAGTGCAGGGGAGAGGATTCTGCCGCCACAGTCGGCCGTACGTGGTGGAACCAGCACTGTCTTCAAGGCAGGATGGGGGTTGGGTGGGGGTGGGGGGTGCGGGCACAAACCAAGCTCCTCCCTGGAGTCTCCAGTCACACCAGTGGGGAAAGGTGGCAGTTCCCAAGCAGGGATAGTGTGGGGACAGTGAAGGAAGCCCCCGTCTGGGGACACCAACGTATCCCTCCCAAAGTGGTGAGGCATAATTATTATTTTAAAATCTGTTTTTTTGGGGAAGAATCAGGATAATTTGAGCCACCACAAGCTGCTGGAGAGCGGGGCCAGGCAGGCTGGGGCCAGAGGGGGCTGGTGCCGGCTCTGCAGGACACCAAGGCTGTCTGCTCACTTCTGCTTGCACTTGGACTTTTGGGTTTTGGGAGATCCCCACCCTGGCCGGCATGTCTAGCAGCAGCCACGTGCTGGAGCGTTTGAATTCTGGTTACCGAGCAGCTGGTTGGGTCTTCCGGAAAGGGCCGCTGGCCTTGTCATCTTGGCGCCGGGAAGCCAGGCTTGAACTGTGGATGTGGCCCCTTCACCCCACTTTCCTGGCACTTTACTGCTCCAGGGGCATGGGAGGGATGAGCGGAGCAGACCGCGTGGCAGAGGCAACCTCAGGTGACCCCAGAGTAGGGCGTCACTCCTGGGGCCTTGCTGGAGAGCCCAAGGGAGGGCGCAGGAGCCTGTGGCGGTAACGGGACGGTCGTCTGTCCTCTTAGCACCTGCAGACTCATAGCAGAAAATGACCAGGGCTTGTAGGTTTTCTTTCTTAAAGCAGAGAGAAAAAAATGAGTTCTTTCCATGAGCAGAGCATGCAGACAAAACCCGTCCCGCCCTTCCTTGCTCGATTCTGGTTTCCAGAAAACCCGAGGAAGGGGTGAGAAGGCGCCAGGACTGTCTTGGGCCTTGCCAGGTCCTGTGGGTGTTCCTCTCAGTGGGCAGCAGCATGGCACGGGGCTTCCTTCAGGACCGGGCCAGCCGAGGGGCTCCTCTGCCGATGGGGAGGCCGCCTGCCTCAGGAAGAGAAGAGAGGGAGCCGGGGGTGGGGGGGTGGAAGTGAGCGGCAACCTGAACAGCGCCCGGTCGAGCCCACCTGGCCTAGGCATCTCCAGGGCTGAGCACCCCATGGGATGGCCACACCCACCTGAGGGAGGCTGCTCAGGGCTGCCCCCGAGGCGTCTCCCAAGGGGTGTCTGAAGCCCTCCCTCAGCTTCCGCCCCTGGAAACTGAGCTTAGAGTGGAGGTTTCTAGGAGTCTCTTTTGCCCAAAAAGTCCACTCAGTGCAAAAGGCAGAGCAAATATGACTCTGTTTTGGGAAGAGGCCCCCACCTCTCCTCTTAAGGTTTGCACAGGTTTGCACCCTGCGTGCTTGCTCGCATGTGTCTTCTATACGCTCAGCCTCTGCCGGGGGTCTGTGGATTTCGCTTCGATTCCCACCCGAGGCAGCCGGCGCCTGGGAGCTGGGGCTCAGCTCCCAAAAGCCAAGACCTCTCTTGTGCCCCTGGCCGAGGGCCTTGTGAAGCAGCTTGCGGTCCTCCCGCTCACACGCAGGCATGAGCGGGGCCGCACTCGGGCTGCCGTTGTTCTGTGACCTGTGCTGGGGAAGGCGCCCACCTGCTGCCGGTGGCCCTCTGGAGGTGGCCCAGAGAAGAGGAGGCTCTGTCTCGCTGGTGGCCCAGACAGGGATCTGGATGGTCCTGGAGTCCCTGAGGGGCCAGGCAAGCCTGGGCAAGGGTGGGCTGCTCCGCGTCCCCTCGCCCTGCTCCCCACCTCGCTGCCACGCCCGGGTCTGGGCCGGGGTCGGGCTCCAGCTTGCCAGGGGCTGGTGGAGGGCAGGGGTCAGCTGTCGGAAGAGCTTCCCTATGGCCCGGCAAATGGCGACAGAGTTGGGTATTCAGACACGCCCAAAGGGAGGAGGAAAAGATGATGTTTATTTGGAATATTTTTGGACGGCTTGGTGTCTTGTACGTGGAACCTTCACCATTTAGGCTGGAGCAGGGTCGTTTCCTCCCTCAGGCTGTCTGGACTTTAATCCAGACCTGCCCAAACAGCTGATCCACAGGCGGACGTGGGTGAGGGAAGCCCGTTCTTCACGGGAGCCCCACGATTCCAGGCTGGGGAGAGGCTCCCACGCAGACCCGCAGGCTGCAGGGAGAGAGCAGGAAGTGGACCTGGCCCATGGGTGGAGTGGGCTCCGTTCGCACGTCCCGGGTTCTCTGCTCCTTGTGTGCACGCTCCCAGCTCGGCCACAGCTCGGCTTCCTCCCCCACCCCGCGGCCAGGGCCTAGGCTGGTGCCCTTGGTGGGAGCCCTCGTGGCCAGGCCGAGTTGGGGCTGGTGCTTCGTGGCGGCGGCGGCAGCTGCAGGGCGGTCAGGACAGGGGAGTCGAGGAGAGCGCGGTCACTGAGCTCCTGGCCTGCACTGCAGGGGCACCCACACCCTGAGGGCAGCACAGCCAGAGGGCGACCCCTGGGGAGCCCTGCAGGCCTCTGGAGCATCTGTGCATGCGTGTGCTAGTGTCTCCACTGGCAAAAGGAAGGGTGGGTTCTCTAAGTACATCCCCTTACAAGGGCAAGAGGGCAGCAGTGTTCACAGAAGCTCCCCGCGAGAGGTGTTTCTCCACCGCCAGGTGAGTCTGTGGGCAGGATGGCCTTGTGTGCCGGTGACTGAAGCAGTTGTCACTCCTTGCCAGGTGCACTTCCCTCTGCTAGTTCAGAAACTCCTCATCCCAGAGAGCCTCCTAATAGACGTGGCCTTGCACTTTTTAATACCTTTTCTAAGTCAGTAAGGGAATGTGGAAACGAGTTGTCTAGAAAACACCTGGAAAAGCTGCCAGTCTGATCCCAGGTGCCTTCAGGCACGGTGGTGCGACTTCCGCCATATGGCTGGCTGCTCTGCGTTGGCTTCCCCGTCTCACCAGCTTCTCAGACAGGAGTGGGGTGCGGTGGTGGCCGGGGTTTGGCAGGCAGCGGGCAAGACTTCCTGTCAGGCTTGTTCGGAGCAACCCTGCTGAACTAGAAGGAAACAAGCCAGCAGAAGCACCCAGGCAGAGCGTCCTTGGGAAAACTCCCTGGGCTGCGAGATGGGAGAGGGATGGGGGCTCGGTGGGGAGGGCGGGCAGCACCTGCCCATCTCTGAGGTGCTGTGCTTCTCTCAGCTCTCACCTGGCATGGATGGGGCAGGGTGCCAAGGCCTTTCCTGGCTGCCTCTTTGTCTCCAAGTGGCTGAAGGCCACCGGGCCCGACAGCCCCATGCATGCGGATTGGCTCCCCCACAGCTGAGGCGCTGAGCGGGCTGGCAGGGGGGGCCCCACTGTGGGGTCATTTCCTCGCCACACATATTTCTGGGTCAGGGCCTGTCAGATTCGGAGGAAAGTCAGTCATCCATCGTTCTGGTTAGAAAATGACGATACAGTTCAGTGAGAGAGAAAGCTCGGGTATAATGTGTTTTCTGGCTGGGAAATACTCAGAGGTTCCAAGCCAGAAACGGAGGCTCTCGAAAGGGGAATTTCTCTGGCATTCTCCAACTCAGATAAATCATAGATTAACCATGAGCATCTTAGAGTAATTTCATGTTTGTATTTCACTTTATACTGTACTGCAAACAGCTTTATGTTTTCTTTGACAAAGAATGATAATTGAGTCACTCCAGATCTTTTAGCTGCAAGTATTTCGCTCCATATGAAAAGTCAGTGTTTTTTTTTTTTTAACAAGGCTTAAAATGCTGACTGTAAGTTTTTAGCAGATGAAAATAGGGGATTCTGAAAAGTTTGGAAAAAAATTGTATATAAATAAACAAATCTAACTGAAGATTTCTGTAGAGCTCCCACGTTACCTCCAATGGGCTGCCGTTTAAGCAGGCCTGAGTGACCTGTGGCAGCAGAATTTTGCTCACGGTAGGATCCCTGCTGCTAAAAAAGCAAATTAAATCTGATTGCAATCCTCTGGTTTTAAGGAAATGAAGCGATGGTGACATCACCAAGGCTCAGTGACACTGTTCCCTCAGCGGCTAGAGACAAGGTTGGTTTGTTCATTCTGGTAGATGCCCCTTTCATTTTGCGATGACACCTGCTTTGTCTCAGCTTGGTTTGGGAGTAAGGAGATTGGAGGTGGTGATGCAGTTTTTGAACTCATTTGACACAAATTTCCTTTGCAGTCTTAGGGCTCTGGTTTGGCCCGGGCAGAACTCCGAGGCTTGGGGGCTGCAGACCCAGCCATCTCCTGCAGCTGAGTCTGGCCATGTGGGCAGCATGGGCTCTTCAAGGGCAGCTGCACCCCACTGTTTATATGTAACTCTCAGATTTAAATAGTTTGTACATATGTAAATGTAAATGGACTGTAAACAGCAATCTATTTTTCTCGTCTATTACATAGCGGTATATATTTGTTAAACGTGTGTATGCTCATCAGTAGCCATTTTAATATTTGTAAGATAAGTTGATTAAATATTTTATGGAGAAAACCACTTGTGACTGGTCTTTTGAGAACAATTTTCAGGCTTCTGTCGTGCAGCCTTACTGTGGTGGTCAGTCCTGGGGGCACCAGGGAGGTTGGCACCAAGATGGGGGGCTCAGTGGGCCAGGCCTCTGGTCTTTGTGCTCGTCACCCCACCCTTGAAGCTCTGCAGTCTCCAGTGTGGGGCCGGCCAGATGGGAGAGGCTTGGGTGTGGGGCTGGCACTCGGGGTCCTTGTGAGGAAGGGAGGAGCAGCAAGCTGGGGTTCGGGGCGAGGAGAGGCCGAGGGTGACAGAAGATGTCCCCCTTGGTGAAATGAGCCCTGCTGATCTTAACGAGCAAGCTTTGGCATTTCAAACATTTGTGTGGAAGGGTTTACTGTCTCCGTACCTCTCCCACCTAGGACCCCTCTCCCTCTGGGAAGCACGAGCCCCGACTGGGAGGCTGCCTCTGAGGTCCCAGGGCATAGAGCCCCACCGGAGCATCTTCCTTGGAAAGGCCGACTGCGAATCCTGGGGAAACCTGCAGGGTCCTTGAGCAGACTTGATGGGCTGCGTCTGTGCAGGAGCCTGTGCTGGGGACACTGCCTGGGTCTCCTGGCGTCACTCCAGGTGGGGCAGGATGGGACCAGCCATGCGGCCTCCTCCGATAGCACAGCTCCCGCACCTGCCTTCTCCCGGCAGGTGGGCGGGGAAGCAGTTCCATCGCTCCTTATGGATTTCCGGGAGAGGACGAGTGGGCAGAGCAGCAGCTGTGGAGGGTGAAAGGGACCTGTTCTCGCTGGTGACTCGTGGCCAGGCTTACCTGTTGGGGCTGGGTCATGCCAGCGCGGTCCACCCCTCTGCCTGTGACAGGGGCATTCGTCCGCTCTGAACTCGACACTCCTGTGTGCAGCTGGGCAAGCCCCTGAGGTCACGCGAGCTGGGCTCTGGTGAAAGGCAGGTCAAGGAAGTCTACTCCCTTTTTGAGCTTTAATTTCATCATGACAAAGTAAAGGAGTTTTTTCCTTTCCAAGAAAAAATTGTGTTCCCCTCTCAACTGACTAATTTGGCAGGTACAGTAAATTTGGAAGCTCCATGACCTGCCACCCCAAAGCCTGAAGTGCCTTGTCCTGTGCTGTTTATCGCAAACCTTGGCCAAATCTTCACTTTCTCATTTGTCCGTCTTCTGGCTGACCTACCCTGGCATCCTGTGGTTAGGAGATTACACATTCAGTAAAGAAGGGACAGTTATAGGGAGATAAGGAGAGGTAGGGGTGGCATCTAAAAATCTATCCCATTTCCCAAACACAGATGAGAGCAAATCCCAGAGGCCCTGCACTGACTGAGCTGCCTGGCTCCCCTCACCCCTGCCCCAGTGACTCCCGCTCATCCCCAGGCTGGCCGAGGCTGCTCTGCCGAGGGGGCTCTGTGCCCTAGGAACCCCATACTCATCTGCCCAGCAGGAACAGTGATCTGGGCAGAGACGAGTCCGCTGTGCATGTCGTCAGTGTGTAGCCACCGACTGGGGGTGCTCGGCGTCCCCTGGAGCATCTGCAACACAAGCAGGTGGCCAGGAGGAGCACCCAGTGTTCTCCCAGGCCTGCGAAGGGTGGGTTTGCAGAGGCAGGATTCTGGTCCCACTGTGAGGGAGGGAGACCCCCGCAGGTGCACCGGCACCCCCTGGCTGAAGTGGACGGCCAGTCACAGGGTCACATTCCTGTCCCAGGGAAGAGGAACTTTCCCATAGACTCACCCAGCAAGGCAAGCTGTCCCCAGGTGGGGAGGTCAGCACGGGCCCCTTTGCCAGGATGTCTGAGGCATGCAGTACAAAAGGAAAACGCTCTGCTGTCCCAGACTGTGCTGTCATTCCCCCTTGGTGCGCTGCACTGGTGAGCCCTCGACAGAAAACAAGCTGCATAGCTGGTAGCAGCTAATTCCCACACTCCAGGGGTTTTCTCATTACAGAAGAATGGAAGTAACAGCTGCAGCCCCACGAGGCCACGAGATGCAGTGGCTGTGCTCTCTCGTTGTCCCCAGTGCTGGAAAGCAAACAGTTGACACCCTGAAATCTACTGACCCCGTGCCCACAGCGCTGCTGGGGAGACGTGTAAGGGATAAAGGAGCATGTGTGCAGGTCACACTTTACTTACAGGCTCAGGCTTGGGGCATGAAGAGCCCTTGAGCTGTGATTTCCTGATAGTCTGACCGACTGAGACATCACATTTCTCGGGAGTTTGCCTTTTAGGCATGGACAAAACTTCGGGTTTAGATGACAAACAGGCCCTATTCTATAGGTCCTCATGATTCGGCGATGACTAAGACACAAGCCCCATCTTCTAGAACTCTCCTTTTTAGGGCTAGAAGTGTGATGGGGAGAGGAATGACAGACTGGTAAAAATATAATTCCTGCTGTAATGTTAGCATTCACGAGAGGCAGGGCCAGGGAATCCGAGGGCTTGGAGGGAGGGAAGGAGGGAGGGGATACTCTGGGAGGCAGGAGCAGTTGGCACTTGGGGTCAGGTCACCAGGAGGTGGGGTGGAGGCATGGGCTTTCTAAAAGCTGGAGCAGTGACTGCAGTGGTTTGAGGTGCAGAGCCTGCCTGGCTTGAGGGTGCAGAGCCCGCCCAGTGGAGCAGGCCAGAAGTCAGCACGTCTGGGAGGGAGCAGCAGGCGGCTGTGTAAGAGCTCGCCCCTCATCACTGGCCCCGCATGAAAGCTTTTCTCCTCAATCCAATGCCCGATAATTTTTTTCCCCCTGAAAATCCATTTTTGTTACATGCCTTTCAAACTTTTGAAAGAACTCAGTTGTTACCAACTGTCCACTCTTCACTTCCCTGGCCAGTGGCCCTAAAGCTGCCCTTCCCCAAACCTCCCATTGCTAGGCCTTCCCCTGTTAGCTCTCAGAGGCAGCATGAGGCAGTGGAAGGCGGAACAAGCGAACGGCTCTGCAGGAGGCCTGACTCTGAACCCCAGCTCTGCCCCTCAGCAGCTGTGAGATCTTGAGCAAGTCACTCACCTTTCTTAGCACCTCAGTGGTGATCTGTATGTGGACATCGTCAGAACCCCACAGGATTGTGCAGACTGAGACACGGAAAATGTGGGGTGAGCAGCCAGTTCTTCATCTCATTTGCTCTCCTCTCCTCCAGACCTATCCACATGCTACCTGTCCTTCTGGGACTAGAGGCAGCCTCCCCTCGGCTCTCTCCCTAGGAGCTTTTTCTCTAAAGAACAAAGCAGCCCAGGGCTTTCTCAGGCCCTCGCCCACTGTCTCGGGAGATCACTCAGTCTCACTTGGGCAGGACACTGGGTGACACAAGTCTTGCTCTGGAGATGCCTTCAGTCTGGTAGGAGAAGCCAGACATGTCCCCTCGCTGCTGCCCACCTGGGCCAATGTGGTCACTCACCTACACCTGTATGGGGCACAGGCAGGAATCCCAGTCCTCTTGCAAGGTGATCGGGAGGTTACATCATGTGTTCAAGGTCACTCATAAAAGCACTTCTGTCCTCAGCACTCCTATGGAGCACACGTAGTCCTTGCTCGCTGAGCTCTCCAGCTCTCCCACCCCCAAGTGAAGGAGCAGCTCAAGTATATCCTCTTCCCTCTTGCAAGAGAAGGCCAGGAACAAAGATGTGCGTCTCATGTTATCTAAGAAATCTCTGCTTTTTGCATCTTTTCTAAACTGACTGTAATGGCTCCAGGTGATGTTACAGCATCTTGGGTTCTGTTTGGGGAGCCCAGGATGATGTTAGAGCATCTTGGGTTTTGTTGGGGAGCCTAGGAT
>PVKY010013343.1:0-11056 GCA_004027775.1 Bradypus variegatus | reverse complement strand
GCCCTGAGACGTGAGCCCCAGCGTCCTCCCCTCCGCCTTGAACCCTCTGCCGACTGGTTTCTTTCGGGATTTGGCTTACTGGGGGTGGAGGAAAGGAGAGATGCGAACCGGGAGGCTGAAGTGGTGCGCGGTTTTCTCTGTAATGGAACCAGAGAAAATAGCCTAGCCTCCCTCTCCGCTTTCCCACCCGGATCACCTCCCACCCTCCGTGCGTGACAGGGTCAGCGGCTTTTCACTGGGAGCAAAAGGGGCTGTTTGCAGGCGTTCGCCAGGGAGTGACTGCTGTCGCGTTTCCACTGGGGAGCAGTAACTGGCCTCGCGGAGACCCTGGGAAGGAAGTGGCAAGGCGTGTGTGTGTGAGAGAGAGGAAAGGGCTCCTCAGCGCTTTCCTTTTTAAGTGTCTCTTGGTTGGTGAGAATTTCGGCGGTCGAAAACCCGGTCGCCCTAACTCCAGGCCCACTTGAACCGGGTTCGCGCTGACAAGCGCAGCCCCTAAATTACGTCCCAGAGCCTCTGGCTTCACATGATGCGGCACCGGCACGGCCCGGCGCATGGCGCGTGGCAGGTACAGGCGAGAACCGCGTCTTCCGCTTGCTGCGCCAGGGGCGCCTTTGGAACGCGCAGGCGGCTGGAGACATGCGGGGTGCTCGCCCCCGGGAGCTCTTCCCGGACCGCGGAGGCTCCGGCGGCCGGCGCGGAGGTTGGCCTCGCCAAGAGGGGGCGGAGATCGAGCGGAGGAGGCGCGCGGGCCCTTTCGCCGCCCGCCGCGGAGAGGCGGGCTCCTCTGTGCGTGGGGCGGGGCCTCTGCCTTCACGTGACTCCGAGGGGCTGGAAGAAAAACAGAGCCTGTCTGCGCCGGAGTCTCATTATATTCAAATATTCATTTCAGGAGCCATTCCGTAGTGCCATCCCGAGAAACGCACTGCCGCAGCTCCTCTGAGCCTTTCCAGCAAGTTTGCTCAAGATTGGCTGTCAAGAATCATGGACTGTTATTATATGCCTTGTTTTCTGTCAGTGAGTAGACACCTCTTCCTTCCCCTCTGCCCCCGGGAATTCACTCTGCCCTCCTTACCCCTGCTCGTCGTCTGTCCCTCCTGTCTGACCTGCCTTCCAGCGTTCACACTCTGCTCCTTGGCTGCGCTGTCGTTCCCTTCTTGGCTGGGCAGCCGGGCGTGCTCCCAACTCACCGGCTCCTTTTAAAGTGCCGTTTGCTCCTTCTCACCCTTTCAGATCGGGTGCGTTGGAAGAAAGGGGAATGCGAGAGTGCAAAAGGATGAAAGCTTGGCAGGCGGGGATTGGACCTTGTGGGCTTGTTCTCCGCCACTTGCCTCCGGAGCGCCCAGTGCCCCTTTGGCGCATTCCCAGTCGTTTGTCAAAACGCACACACTCCCGGAGAGTGACTGCGCGGGCGCGATTAGACGCTTTTTGCTGGGCATTTCTAACTCATTGGCCACAGTGAAATAAAACCGTCAAGCCACCCGGCCACCCCTTAGGCCACCTTCTGGGCCTCTGGACCCTACCGCCCTGTGTCCTCACTCTGCCCCTGCTTCTCTGCTTTCTCTCGCTCCCGCTCCGACCCAGCTGGAAGTTGTGGAAGTTGGGCTCGGAGGGCGGAGGAAGAAGTGGGGGGGGGTGTGAAGAAGAGGGGGAGAGTCTGAAGGTCTGAAATAGAGGGCTGGGGCATTTAAATCCTCCCTCCCCCACCCTTTTTTTTACCCCCTCAACGTTAACTGTTTATCCTTGAAGAAGCCAAGCTGAGATCATGGCTCAGATAGCAGTTGAGACAAAAAAGATTAACAGGATGGAGGCTATCTGATTTGGGGTTATTTGACTGTAAACAAGTTAGACGAAGTAATTACAGGGCAATTCCTACTTTCAGGCTGTGCATGGCTGCGGCTGGTGGTGGGTGTGTGCGTGAGGGAGAAGACACAAACTTGATCTTTCTGACCTGTTTTACTTCTTGGCTCTCCATTTCTAGTTCTATATGCATATGTAGACATCTTGATTTCTTTCTATTTATTGGTGTTTATTTATTCTTTAACCTCCAACCCCCCTCCCCCTCCCCAGAGACACCATGATTCCTGGTAACCGAATGCTGATGGTCGTTTTATTATGCCAAGTCCTGCTAGGAGGCGCGAGCCATGCTAGTTTGATACCTGAGACGGGGAAGAAAAAAGTCGCCGAGATTCAGGGCCACGCGGGAGGACGCCGCTCAGGGCAAAGCCATGAGCTCCTGCGGGACTTCGAGGCGACGCTTCTGCAGATGTTCGGTCTGCGCCGTCGCCCGCAGCCTAGCAAGAGCGCCGTCATTCCGGATTACATGCGGGATCTTTACCGGCTACAGTCTGGGGAGGAGGAGGAGGAAGAGCAGATCCACAGCATCGGACTGGAGTACCCCGAGCGCCCCGCCAGTCGGGCCAACACCGTGAGGAGCTTCCATCACGAAGGTCAGTCCGTGTGCCCTGAGTTTGAGGCGGGGAGGGCGACTGGGGCTGGCTAGACGGGCAGTGGAAGTGCTGGGGGAGAAGAGTTCTTGTTACATCAAAGCCCCAAGTCCAGGAGGCTGGAGAACAGAGCTGCTCACCTCCAAGAATTTCCAGAACTGTGGCTGAAATTTTTTGGAGACCGAGAGGGAGGGAGAAGGGGAATGACACCACTCAGACGTGTGCAAGCCCCGGCGGTGTGTTTTTGCTGTATCAAAGCCTTTTCTGCCAGGTTTTCTGCCCGGTTTTTTCAAAGCACCTAATGAATTTAATATTACAGCTGTGTGTTTGTCAGGTTTATTCAATAGGGGCCTTGTAATCCGATCTGAATGTTTCCTAGCGGATGTTTCTTTTCCAAAGTAAATCTGAGTTATTAATCCACCAGCATCATTACTGTGTTGGAATTTATTTTCCCTCTGTAATATGATCAACAAGGCATGCTCTGTGTTTCCAAGATCACTGGGGAAATGTTTAGTAACATACTCGAAAATGGAAGAAAAGGGAGAGGGTTGTTGCGTGCATGTTTCCTCCTGCTTTTGCTGTTGGCCCCTCTTTTTTCTTTGCAACTACTTGTAAAGAAAACTGTGTACACAAAGCCAGGAGGTTTTTAAAAGGGGAATCTGATGGTGGTAGAGTAAGGAATTGACACATGGAAATTATTAGACATATAAAGGAAGCTAGCTGGGAGACACTTTCTGTCTTTGGTGCTTGCTAAACACTTGCTGAGTTTTGCTGGTTTGCTTGCTGCTGCATTTATCTGCTCCTTCATATAAAAAGTTATGTGTATTTCCCCCAAATAGGCTTCCAGTATATAAGCAAACTTCTCCACTCATCATCCAACTCTTAAGTGATTTCTTGACCTTTCTGTTTTTTAAAAAGTTCATGTGCATTTTTTCCCCTTTTTCTTTCCCTCTCCAACTGTGCCTAGAACATCTGGAGAACATCCCAGGGACCAGCGAAAACTCTGCTTTTCGTTTTCTCTTTAACCTCAGCAGCATCCCAGAGAACGAGGTGATCTCCTCTGCAGAGCTTCGGCTCTTCCGGGAGCAGGTGGACCAGGGCCCTGACTGGGAGCGGGGCTTCCACCGTATAAACATTTATGAGGTTATGAAGCCCCTGGCAGAAGCGGTGCCTGAGCACCTCATCACACGACTACTGGACACGAGACTGGTCCACCACAATGTGACACGGTGGGAAACTTTTGATGTGAGCCCTGCGATCCTTCGCTGGACCCGGGAGAAGCAACCAAACTATGGGCTGGCCATTGAGGTGACTCACCTCCATCAGACACGGACCCACCAGGGCCAGCATGTCAGGATTAGCCGATCGTTACCTCAAGGGAGTGGGGATTGGGCCCAGCTCCGGCCCCTCCTGGTTACCTTTGGCCATGATGGCCAGGGCCATTCCTTGACCCGTCACCGGAGGGCCAAGCGTAGCCCCAAGCATCACCCACAGAGGGCCCGAAAGAAGAATAAGAACTGCCGGCGCCACTCGCTCTACGTGGACTTCAGCGATGTGGGCTGGAATGACTGGATTGTGGCCCCACCAGGCTACCAGGCCTTCTACTGCCATGGGGACTGCCCCTTTCCACTGGCTGATCACCTCAACTCGACCAACCACGCCATTGTGCAGACCCTGGTCAACTCTGTCAATTCCAGCATCCCCAAAGCCTGTTGTGTGCCCACTGAACTGAGCGCCATCTCCATGCTGTACCTGGATGAGTATGACAAGGTGGTACTGAAAAATTACCAGGAGATGGTGGTAGAGGGATGTGGGTGCCGCTGAGGTTAGGCCGTCTTTTGGGACAGACACACACATACACACACACTGACACACATGCTCCCATCCATTCACCCACACACTACACAGACTGCTTCCTTATAGCTGGACTTTTATCTTTAAAAAAAAAAAGAAAAAAAACCTAAACATTCACCTTGACCTTATTTATGACTTTACGTGCAAATGTTTTGACCATATTGATCATATATTTTGACAAAATATATTTATAACTACATATTAAAAGAAAAAATAAAATGAGTCATTATTTTAAAGGTAAATTCTGTTCTTTTTCTCTTTAATCCTTTTTCTTTTCCTTCTCCATCTCTTCTGAATGAGATTTTATTCTGTTGGGTGGAGTTGGGAGCACAATGGAAGAGAGAGGGTGGTAACTGGAGGTGGTTAACTTAGAGGGACAGGAAGTAAACTGATTGCTTATGGCCAGGGATGAATTATTTTCCATTTCTGTTTAATGTTAACAAGGACACAGCATCCTCTCCCATCTGGATGACACATGCCTTGGAGAAACAGTGGGATGAAAGGAGTAAATCAGATTAAAAACTCAGTTTTGGGCTGCGGGTGCATCCTCTGTTTTTGCTCACCTGTTAGTGATGCCTAGCAGCTGAGTGTGATGGAGAAGAGTCTCAGCTCCCCCCACCTCCACTTTTTGATAACCTAGGATGTCTCCAGTTATTCAGTCACCAGTGTTGTATTTTCAAGCCCAAACTAATATATACACTCACGTATTTAAGATATGTGTGTTGTGCCTGTTGTTTTAAAACAGGAGTGGCTTTTTTTTTTTTTTGAGAAGTGGGCTTTACCCGATAAAACAAAAATGATGTGTCCTGTCTTCAAAAAACTGGATGATCACTACGTTAATATATCATGTGGTAGAATTCTTCTCCAGTCTTTCTCGACTTTTTTTCCTTGTCCTCTGTTCCACACATGAAGTCATCAGGTTCAACATTCCAAAGATGGAGCTTGGTGGGAATGGGGTTTGACACTAAAGGGCCAGAATTTCTAAGTGGGCACTGTAAAAGTGTTCCATTATATAGAATCTCTTGTGTTAAATACCAACCTTCTTTGCCTCTCTATGCTGCACTCTACCCCGCCAACCCTTTCCTTAGAGCTGGGACAAAAACAGATACACACCTGGTGGATTTCATGTTCTGAGCCAGGGTTCCTTCAAGGGGAAAGTTCATCTTTTGACCAAAGAAAAAGGACAATGCTGATGTCCTTGGGCAGTCTCCTCAGCTACATGCTGCCTGCAAGGCAGAGAAATGACTTTCTGGAATGAGATGGATTGGGGGTTAAAAGTACCAGAGGAGAGGCTTTTTTTTTTTTGCTTACCTGTCACCAGCAATCAAATTAAGCCCTGGAATCTCAGCCTACTCAGGCTCATTTCTTTTGTATGGGTTTTTCCTGGTTGGGCCTGGATGGATTTAGGGCAGAAGTAGTGTGTTTGTGTAGTCCGTTTGGGGAATGCTGATAGGAATGTATTTTTCCATCATAAAGGTGTAGACCTGAGTGGTAGTGTTGGTGGTGGTGGTGGGTGTGTGCTCTACGGAAAGAATGCATGGTGCACATTTCTGGCATGTGTATTTCTCTGTGTGTAATGCGTGTGCACCCTTCGCATTTGTTTATACATACTCTTGCATGTGTTTTGGGGGGTGGGGTGGGGAAGTGGTGGGTGAAGCAGGATTCATTTTTGTTTTTAATTACTGAAATCCTACAATCTTCCAAAAGGAGCTGCTTAGTGGAAACCAATAAAAATAGAAGTGGGGAGGTTGCCAAAGCCCAAGCTCCCTGGAGAGCACAGGTGGAGAGAGGAGATCAGAGCCCCAGGCAAAGGCAGCAAGACTCCACAGTTCCTCCAAAACTCCCCACAAAGAGGGTTCCTTCCCTCCTCCCCCCAGGTCACTGCCCCTTTGATTAATGGTATTGAGCTCAAATAAATCATTAGGAGAAGCCTTTTATGGGCTCCCCTTGGGCAGCCTCATTTTGGTTTGCTTGATTTCCAGCAACTTTCTAAAATGTCTTTGTCACTGGAATAACCCATAGATCTTGAGCACTTTGGGCAAGTTATCTGACAGCCCAGTCCTGAGCCCTGGCTGCCAGGCTCAGGTCACTTTCTAGAAACCACTCCTCTTCCCTGCCCCAACCTATCCTACCCCTCCTTCTCCTGGCTTATTTTCAGGAATGGATAATGTTGTTTATTTGTTCAGCCAAATATTTGGTCTGGGGAATTCACCGTGAAATTCTGTGAATTGCATATACCTAGTTAACAAAATAGTCCTAATGCCACAAATGTTAGCATGAAAAACAATGGGCTATGGCCAGCTTTAACTCTTTAAACTCTGTTGGATGGCATAGTCCTGAGGCTCAGGGAGATAAGAAACTGAATGTGTGTTGAGACTATTTTATTTAGGTTTCAGTAGTTTGTAATTTTGCCTAAATGCTTGGCTTTGTAGAAAATGTAGATTGATTCTCAGCGTTGCTTTTGGGTCAAGCCTGTCATTTTTTTCCTTCATATTTTTTTTTCCAAAGTAATTTTCCCATTACTTAAAGAAAGATGGGGAGGGAGAATCGCCCTTGAGGAGTTCAGCAAAGTCGTAACCACATCAGAGGAGCTGCATTGTTGTCGATCCCCGCCCAACCCTTAAACCAGAACCGCTTCCTGGGAGCTTAAGTAAAGAAAAAAAAAAAAGAAGTGGGGGGGGGGTTGAGGCGGGGAGGGGGAGTTGTTGAAAATGCATCAAACACTCTCCTGCTTTCATTGCATAATTCGCTCAGAACCTGCCAGGTGACCTGCTGACTTTGCTTGCTGTCTGGACCATAACTTTGTTTCACCCCCCCAAACCCCCAGCCCTTGCTGCTGGGCAGCACCACATTGAGAGGGCAGACCCCAGTAATCACCAGGCCTTGGACTCACGTCAAGAGCATGCGGGAGAAGCTCCGCCCCCGCCTGCTCTCAGAGCTCCCAGACCCGGCCGCCGCGGGAACACGAGGGAGCATCCTCCCCGCGGGGGACCAGAGGGTTCGGTGCACCTGGCGGCCGCGCGCGGGAGCTGCACGGCTGGCAGCCTCTCGGCTACACCCTCCCCGGTCAGATTCCGAATTTCAGATCCCTCACTCGAGCTGACGACCCGCCCAGTTCATCCGCTCTGGGAGTCTCGGGGCTCAAATAAAGCTCTGCAAAGACAGACGGATATGATTAGCACACGCTAGTCCTTAGGGCTGTGGCTCGGCATATTTAACGTGAAATGGGGTCAAACTGCCGCAAAGAACCGTGGAGTCTGAGAGGAAGGTTCGCCAGGGTGGAAGGGTGTGAGAGGGGTTGAGACCTTTAGGGGTTTTCTGTGGGGGGTGGAGGGCGGGGACTAGGGAACGAGGATCTCTTTTCACCGAGCTCAAAGTGGGCCCACATATCTGGGTTACTAAATGGAGGCGGGCACGGACGGCGTGGGCAAGCGGGGAACAGACTCACGCCACCGGCTGGAGGGTTGCAAGTGCAGACTGGTCCGGAAGGCCGAGCCGCCATCTCAGCCTCCTTGGGGGTTCACAGTCCCGGAGCCAAGCTGGGCTGCCCCCACGCTCCTCCCTCCACAGCTGGGGGCGGGGGAGGAGGGCAGGCGAAGCCGCGGGGGTGCGTGAGTGGAGTCGGTCGATTTCCTTAAGACCTGAGATGCCAAGCCCATAATACATAATGACAGAACTTCAGCTGACCTCCTCCGGGTCTGAATGCCTTTCTCCCCTCCAAAGCCCAGAGCTCAGAGAAGCAAGCTTATTTGATCCAGGAATCCAAACTGTCCTCAATGATGTTCAACACAGCGCAAATTGTATAAAATATTCCTATTTTCTCTTTTTAAAACGAAAAGAATAATGCAAGCAGCTTTGGTGACCTTACATTACCTGAGAAGCTGAAGGTTATTTGTATTCTCTAGAGGAATTTAGGGAAACTCCTGGGCTGCCAAATTAGAATTTATGCAGAGTTATTCAGGCCTACCATGTGATATAAACTAGCACAATTCTGAAAAATATAATTGGAAATAAATTCAGAGTGGTTAGAATTGTGGCCTGGGTGGGATTGTATAAGTCCCCATTTTCCTATACATTCAGCATTAATAGCAGAATAAACAGTCAAAACTGCTCATCCGTGGAGAAAAGAGAAGCCATGGTTTTAGGAAAAAGTTTGAAATGCTCTAATGTGAAAAGAAAGGAACAAACCGAAAATTTGGAAAAGAAATCAAAAGGTCAAGGTGTGCAACAATGTTTAATCAATCTTAGAAAATTAAAAGAATTTTTTTCACTGAGGAAGCCATTTGAAATTAGCATTCAAATATCACTTAAGATATTATCTGAAGCAAGTTCCAAATGTCTCTGTTTTTTCTCTTCAAAATATTTTTTTAACCCTAAATGAAAATACATGCTGTATGTTATGTTGTTACCATTTTAGGAATTTTAAATTACATTACTGGTAACACAATTTTTAAACTATTCAGAAAATATAATATTATAGGATTCAGAAATGTTTACTTCAAAAATGTGAAATTTGAGGGAAAAAAGACAAGATGGAACAATAATTTGCTGATTTGTGTTAATAATGAGAATTTCTTAAGTCTAACTTTCAGTCAGTTTTGCCACATTTTCTGAAGAAAAGATCTCAATTTATATTTAATAACCTGATTTCTAGCAAAAATATTTAAAAACAAAAACAAAGGCCCTCTACTTGAAATCCTTGAACCCCATAGCCAAGGTGCAAGTAGGTTCTAGTTTCACGTAGTTTCTCTCATTGCTTTAACAATTTTCTTCCCAGATTTGTTAACCGAAGCCCTGGCCAGCAGAAGATTTTCTAATGGGTCCAAAGCAGACTGGACTCTGTTTTTTATTTCTTTGTCCCTAAAATATCAGCACAGATTGCTTCCTGCACACAGTTGCCCATGATTCAGTTGAGAAAATGTACAAGTGTATTCAACTCACACTTCATGCAGATTTAATCTTTTAATCTTTGTCATTTGGTTTTCTGGGCATTTTGTTTTTGAGGTAGGACCTGGGAAGAGACCATAGATATGCACATTATCAAAGAGGAATTTCCCACTGTACTTCAACTTACGTTAGTCTTCTATTGGTTATTATGCAATAATAATGAAGTGCTTTTTCTGGAGGTTAAGATAAGATATGGTTAAGATTATAGCAATGTCCCTTGAATTCACCTACAAGTCAGAAATAGACAAATGTGTGTCTTTCAGGAATGGTAACCCACAGCATTTACTTGAGCTCCAGAAAGCTCAGACCCAAGCACTTATTGTGCAATTGCAATAACTCATTCCAGTTGCTTAGATGCAGCTATTTCTTTCCTCCTTCTATCATTTGTAACTTTTGTTAAAACAACATTAAAGAAAAATTTTTAAGGGAAAGTGAATTCGCATATAGTCTCATCATCCTAAAGCAACTGTTTATGATTTTTTAATGTTCCCTTCCAGTCCTTTTCCAAATATTTACGTATTTTCAAACAGATTGTATTTTGTGTTTTGTTTTTCTTAACGTGCAGATAAATATTATAACCTTAACAGTCTGAACCTTAAATGCATGTTTTATACATAAGTTAGTGTGGATTACCTCTGCTCCGTTGTGGAAATAGGTGGAGTATAAAACTTAACCTCCTATCCTCAGGTACTTTTAAGCAGCCTGGCTATAATATCACGGCTGTGGACATCATTTCCCGATTTTATTAAGGTTCTTCTTTTTTTAATTTCTTAAGGTGTGGCTTAAGTATTGTGGCCCCAGTTTTAAACAGATGCTTTTTTATGTGCCTTAAGTATCCTGAAAAATGGATTACCCGACATGCCAGGCTGTGACATTTTATATTGGAGAACTCTAGTATCCACATGAATTGGTCATCCAGAATGCAAAGGGAGAGGAACTCTGTCTCATACACACACAAGCTAATGATTGAGCAATGATTGGATGCAATGTGTGTCCCCAGTTTTCTTACCCTGATTTTTTGCATTGAGTTACTTAGAACTGAGGGTGGTAGAACTGAGAAAGGGAGACAGAATTATCTAAATACAGCAATTACCAAATTGAAACCTATTCAGATAGTTGGCCTATTAGGCTCAGAACTGACCTTGACACTCGCAACCTTCAGATTCCACTTGGTTAGGGTCAAACACAAATGTTGAATTGCTGAGTGATTTCCACATGCTTTTTTTGTGTACCTTAACTAGGGCAGACAAAAGATGTTTACCATGGAACTTTGTTTATGAGGCCTGGCTCTCTGAGGAGCAAACTGATCTCAGGTAATTTTAAGGTTTTAGGGCACTAAGAAAACTTTTGGAGCATGGAGAAGTAATTTGTTCGATGGCACTTTAAAAGAGTTAATTTACCTCCAAAAGGTGAGTTCCTTTACTATCCTGAGTCTTTTACTTCCTCTGAGATCAGGCCCATTATTTGCATAGCAAAGCATTCCATTTAGCTAGAAAGGAGGGGGGTGGGGACCATTTACTAGGAAAGTCACTTTTCCCACAGTATCTCAGAACTCAGGAGTGTGATAAGTGGATTTGATCACCCTTTCCCCTCCTCTAACCCCTCAAACTTCAGACTATTTTGCTTATTGTCTTTCCTGAGACTGACCAGCCTTTCCGGATCGAAGGGTTTAGCATACAGCTGCTGAGAAGACAGTTTTGCTGGCATTGTTTCTTTTGGCCAGTTAGTAGAGACTTGCAGGTGAAAACTCCAGGAAAACAAACAAACTCCACCAACATCCTCTTCCTCTTCTTTACAAACATTGCTTTTTT
>PVKY010013342.1:0-11071 GCA_004027775.1 Bradypus variegatus | reverse complement strand
AAGCTACAGCCAAGAGGGACACTTTGAAGAATGCCCAGGAGCTGAAAGAGGAGCTGCAGATGAGAGACAGATTGAAGACAGCCGTTGAAAGCAAACTCTTGCCCTGGAGAAGCTAAGAGAGAAAAAAAAGCCCCAAGAGCAACTGAGAGACATTTTTGAGGAACTGCGGCCTAGAGAGGAATATCCTGGGAGAAAGCTATTTTGAAACCAGAACTCTGGAGCAGACACCAGCCACGTGCCTTCCCAGCTAACAGAGGTTTTTCAGACATCACTGGCCATCCTCCAGTGAATTTATCCAATTGCTGATGTGTTAACTTTGACACTTTATGGCCTTAAGACTAACTGGGTAACCAAATAAACCTCCTTTGTAAAAGCTGATCCATTTCTGGTGTTTTGCATCCTGGCAACATTAGCAAAGTAGAACATGGGTCCACTCAACACAGTTCCCTAATTGCCTTACCAATGCATTGGAGAAAGGCATGAGAAGCCCTATATCTAGTTGTCTTACCATAATCTTAGAGTAAGGAAGTAGCAGTGTAGTTTTAATAAAGACAGTGAAGAATCACAGCTTTCAGTAAACATAAATGTTTAAATATATTGGCTTTGCCAGTGACAGAAAGTTCATATAGTAACTTCTTGTTTTCAAACCAAAGGCAACAATCAAGTAAGAACAAGGATGAATTGCTATCATTGATGGGGAAAATGCTGGTGCACACATAGAACTTTGTACCCATGCCCTCCCCAAAGTCACACTGAAAAAAACATGTTTCCACCAAAGCTGTGAAGGTTTCCTGGTTTTATCCTTGTTATACCATATTGGAGCATCTCAAAACAGACAGCCACAACTATAAGACATCATGTAGCAGAATAAACAGACACATTTACTACATGATGTTTTATCAAAAGCTATCATTTCAACTTGTATGTGTTATATAAAAGATTCATCTTATTCCTTAAGGTGATTATATTTCAGAAGGAAACACATTTCTGGCATTATAACAAAATGCAATAGGAAAATTCTACACAGTTTATTTAAATGAAACATGCACAGATATTAGTTAATCACATCAATTGTATTATGTCAGGTGTACACAATCACACTATAAATTTATCAGTTATTTACCTTTATAATTATAATTTACCTTCCAGCTAAATTCCACTGGCTATCCCACTCAAAATGAATCACACTTTTCTCTGAACTACCCTTGAAACTCTTAAAAACAACACAGAGTGAATTAATACTGATACATCATTCATTAAATGTAGGTTAGTTTCCTATTTCCATCTCTGATTGCAACTCTAATATCTATGGACCTTTATACCTTCAAGATATTAAAACTTTTCTCTCCACCAAATAACTATTCCCAACCTTTAGATATGACCTCAAGAAACAATGGAACAAGACCATGACTATCTGACTACACAACCAGTGCTATTAATGAAAATGTTATTCCATATCCTCAGACATCAGCTCTATTGCACCCTTCATTGTGCGGAACACCTTTGCCTACTGGGTTCCATGAGTTCTTCTAAGTGGAATGAGGACAGGGAGAGAAGGAAGGAGCACATAAACTGTGTGGCAGGTACCTGGTGATCCTTATAGACCAGATAGACTTTATTTGAGTGCACAGAGCTCTTAAACAAAGGCTGGGAGACTTATTTGTTCATGGCAATCATAGGCTGCCCACTAAGATAACTGAACAGAGACTTCTGTGGTCATGTGCACAAAGAATACTGATTTACATAATTGGTTCAGGGAAGTCACTAACCAAACAAAGAGTAAGAAAAACAACAACTATTAACAGCAACAACAGCAACAAAAAAAATCCTGGAGAGAGTGTGGGGAATATCCAGGATTGCCATATTGAAATGCCCAGGTTCAAAAACAGCATTTAAGGCACACAAAGAAACAAGAAAGTATGCCCATACACAGGGAATAAAGTAGTCAACAGAAATGTCCCAGAAAAAGTCTAAATATTGGACTCACTAGGTAAAGATTCTATGTTTGCTATTTTAAATGTATTTAAAGAAGTAAAAGAAATCATGTTCCAAGAACTAAAATAAAGCATGAGAATGGTGTTTCACCAAATGAACAATGTATATAGGAAGAAAGAAATTAGATAAAAGGATGAATAGTACTTCTGGACTTGAAAAGTACAATAACTGAAATTTTAAAAATCACTCAAGGGGATTTGAGATGGCAGAAGAAAGAATGAGGAAATTGAAGATGTGTTAATTGAGAGTGTTCATTCTGAGGAAAGGAAAGAAATAAGCAATTGAAGCAAAATGAACAGAGCCTCAGATACAAAATACATCAACATACACATCATGTGACTCCTAAAAAGACAGGAGACAAATAAAGGGAATAAAGGGACAGAAAGAATATTTGAATAAATAATGTTCGCAAACTTCCCAAATTTGATGAAAAATAATAATCTACAACTCCAAGAACCTCGAGACAGTCCAAGTTAGATACAGGCAAATAGATGCTCACTTAAAAACATCATAATCAAACTGTTGAAAGTCAAAGACAAAGAGAGGACCTTGAAAGCAGCAAAAGAGAAGTGACTCACCATGTCCAAAGGATCTGCAATAAGATTAGCAGGTACCGTGGAGGTCGGAAGGCAGCAGTATGATGTATTCAAAGTCATGAAATGGAAGACCTGTCAACCAAGGCACAAACTAACAAAACTGATTCAAGAAGAAACAGAATATTTGAATAGACCTATGGCAGGTAAAGAGATTGAATTAGTAATCAAAAAACTTCCCATCAATAAAAGCCCAGGTTCAGATAACTTCGATGGTAAATTCTGGCAAAGTTCAAAGAAGAATCAACACCGACTTTCTCACACTCTTCCAAACTATAGAAGAAGAGGTAGCATTTCCCAACTCATTCTACAAGGTCAGTATTGCCCTGATATCATAACCAGACAAATCCAACAAAAAATGAAACTACTGAAGCCCAAAATCCCTTATGACTATTAATGCGAATCTTCCACAAAATAATAGCAAATTTGATCCAATGACTTATGAAAAGGATTATACATCCTGACCAAATAGGATTTATCCCAGGAATGCAAGGTTGATTTAACATATGGAAAGTACAAAAAACATATAAATATCTTAATAGATACAAAAAATCATTTGACAAAATCAAGACTCTTTCATGATAAAAACACTCAACAAAATAGGAATGGAAAGCAACTTCCACAATCTCATTAAGGCCACCTACAAAAACTCACAATTAACATCATACTTAATGGATGCTTTCCCCCTATGACCAGGAATAATACAAGGATAGCTGCTGTCACTACTACTATTCAATTTTGTACTGGAAGTTCTAGCCCAGTGCAATAAGGCAATAAAAAGAATTACAAGCCATCCAGATTTGTGAGGAAAAGTAATACTATCTCTATTTGCAAATGACCTATTTCCCATGTAGAAAATGCTAAGGAATCCATAACAAATTAATTCAAATCTATTCAAATTCATAAATGAGTCCAGCAAGGTTGTATATTGATTCGAAATCAATTCAAAATCAAATGTATTTCTAGACACTAGCAATGAACAAAACAAAAATGAAATTAAGGAAACATTTCTGCTTACAAACACATCAAAGAAAATAAAATAATCATAAATTTAATACAGGAAGCAGATGCCTTGTACAGTGAAAACTACAGAACATCATTGAAAGAAATTAAACCCAGACAAACGGAAAGATTCCCCATGTTTATGGATTGGAAGACTTGATATTGTTAAGACGGTAATACTCCCCAATTCATTCACAGATTCAAAGCCCTTCCTATTAAGATAGCAGCTGCCTATTTTGCGGAAACTGACAAGCTGATCAGGGTGCGCAAAATGCCAAAACAACCTGGATAAAGAAGAACAAAGTTGGAAACTCACACTTCTCAGTTTCAAAACTTACTACAAAGCTATAATAATGAAAATAGTATGGGACCAACATAAGTATAGATAGATAGATCAAAAGAAAATAATTAAGAGTCCAGAACTATACCCTTACATTTAGGGTCAACTGATTTTTTATGAGTGCCAAAACCATTCAATGGAGAAGGAATCACCTTTTCAACAAATGGTGCTTGTTCAATGGTATATTCACATACAAAAAATGAAGTGAATTCCTGAATTATACCACATACAAAATTAATTCAAAATGGCTCAAGGCTCCCAGGGGTGTAAATCTCCCTGGCAATGTGGCAACTCCTGGGTATGAGCCTGGACCTGGAATTTTGGGATTGAGAAAGCCTTCCTGGCCAAAGGGGGGAAGAGAAATGAAACAGAATAAAGTTTCAGTGGGTGACAGATTGCAAACAAAGTTCAGAGGTCATTCTGGAGGTTATTCTTATGCATTATATAGATATTTGTTTTTTAGTTTTTAGTGTACTGGAATACCTAGAAGGAAATAACTCAAACTGCTGAGCTGCAATTCTTGAAGACGATTGTATAAGTATATAGCTTACATGGTGTGACTGTGATTGTGAAAACTTGGTGGCTCACTCTCCCTTTATCCAGTGTATGGAGAGATGAGTAGAAAAATGGGGACAAAAAAGTAAATGAATAATAAGGGAGATGGGGGGATGGGATGTTTTCAGTGTTCCTTTAACTTTTATTTTTATTTTTTTTTTGGAGTAATGAAAATGTTCAAAAATTGTGGAGATAAATGCACAAATATATGGTGATACTGGGAACAACTGATTGTACACTTTGGTTGATTGTATGGTATGTGACTATAACTCAATAGAACTGCAGGAAAAAAAAAGTGGCTCAAGGACCTAAATATAAGAGCTATAGCTATAAAACTCTTACAAGAAAATATAACCATCAAACTTTGTGACCTGGATTAGGAAATGATTCCTTAGTATTAAACTAAAGCACAAGTAACAAAAGTAAAAGTAACATCAATTGAATTTTAGCAAATGTTAAAACATTTGTGCTTCAATAAACACTATCAAGGAAGTGTTTAAATAAATAAAACAAAATATTTCCAAATCATTTATCTGATAAGGGACTAATATCCAGAAAATATAAATAAATCATAAAGCTCAACAATAAAAATATTTCACAATTTAAAAATAGGCCAAGTAGAAATACACATTTCTCCAAAGAAGATATATTAAAGACATATATGCATTTGGAAAGTGCTCAACATCATTAGTCATTAGGGAAAAGTAAATCAAAACCACTATGTGATACCACTTCACACCTACCAGGATAGATGTAATTAAAAAGACAGATAATAACAAATGTTGGCTGAATGTGGAGAAATTGGAACCCTCATACATTGCTGGTGGGAAAGCATAAAGGTGTTGTCACTTTGGAAATGCCTGAAAATTCTTCAGAAACTTGAATGTTGACTTACCATATGACCCAAATTCCATTTCTAGGTATATGCTCAAAAGACTGAAAATGTTTGTCCACAGAAAAACTTTTACAAAAATGTTCATAGCAACATTGTTCATAACAGCCAAAAAGTGACCTAAAGAAACTCATTTTCCACAGGTATCACTAAAGAACTCATGAAATTTATGTTTCAAAGAGGATGAGAGGAAAAGACAAAAGCAAAAGAAGGAACTTAAGCCCTTATAAAACAAATTTCTTCTCTAAGCAGGTTGCTACTACCATAGGCTTTAATGTTCACAGAAGATTGAGACACTTACTGCAAAACTGTTCCTTTTGAGCTGTCATTTCCATAACCATGTATACTGTTTTGTTTATTATTAATTTTATTTACTCAATTTGCATATCCACCAAACATACATTCTCCCCGTAAATTCTAATCCATCTTCTGTCTCTACAGATTTGCTACTTCCAGACATCTCTTATAAGTGACTTCATACAATATTTTTTCTTATGTCACTCACCTATTTCACTGATCATAATATTTTCAAAATTCTTCCATGTTGCAACAAGTCTCAGAATGCCATTCTTACTTATGGGTGAATAATAATCCAGTGTGTACATGCACTGCATTTTTCTCTGTACATTCATTTTTTGATATGTCTATTGTCTTATAAACTGCTTTTAACCAGTTAAAAATAGATCATGAATACTTTTCCATGTAAGAAAATACAAATAAGTTAAAAAAAATTATGAGAAAAAATATGTAATTTAAAAGTGACTATTAAAGCTTGGCTGCATTGTTGACTGTTAATTTTCTTTGGAAACATAGCAACTGTAGCATAATAAACAGCAAATTTGAATGAAGAAAATCTTCAGCTCCCATAAATAAACTTTGCACAGCCTCCAGATATTTTCAGGTTAGTTAAGTATTTCTACTCATCAAGACTCAACTCAGCTTATTCCTTCTACACATGAACTCCCAGCCTGGACTATTGGGCCATGAGATCTTCTTAGGGAACTCTCTCAACCCATACAGAGTCTCAGCTCTCTTCTTCCATCTTTTACTCACTCATCAATTCCCAGAAGTTCAAGAGGACGGTAACTGATGACATGTGGATTGTCTAAAGGATTTTAGTTATGTGCAGGGTGAAGGAAGGCTAACAGCAAAAGTTATCACCTGAAATCTGAACATGGTACATGGTAGTTACCACACTTGTCAGTTGGGCTTTGAGTTTATATTTACAAATATTTATGTGTTGTATTTCTAACTACATAACTATTTTGCCATTTTCTCTCCAGAGAGATTGTGAGCTACTTGAGGAAAGAACATTGCCACATGCATCCAAGTATGTCTAATTCCTAGGAAAGCCCACAGGACAGACCAGCTTTGAGGAATGTGAACAGAATGAGTGACACGAGGAAGGTGGAATGGTGGTAGCCTGGTCAGCCTGAGTGAGGTAAAGGTGGACTGTCATCAGAACTCCCCAGTTCCCCTTTGTCAGACAGCTTGGTAAGTGCACAGGAAGATGATGAATGGGTGGTCCTGGGTGTGTGCCAGGCTGGCACCCTGCCCCTGGTTGGGAAAGCAGCAGCTTACTCGGGCTGTGCATCACCAACCCAGCACGGGATAAAAGGGCTCCTGCCCCGGGCTCCTCATCCACAGCCTCCCGAGGAGCAGCCTTCTCCTGCCTCCTCTGCATCCGGTGAGTGCCCATCAGGCGTCAGGAAGGGACCACTAAGGTCACAGCAGAGGGGAGGAAAGCAGAGGGCCTGGAAAGGAAACAGCACAAACAGGACCACAGAAGACAGCAGTGGGGGAAGTGAGGGTGAGGAAACAGGGACTCAGCGACCTGCAAGGGCCACAGGAGCTCAGGGTTCCCTCCAATCCTCCTTCTGTTCATGGTCTCACATATGCACACATTTTCTGTGACATCCTGTGGAAATGCTGTCCACAAATGGGTGCATCCCTATGTGTTCCTTTGAGATGCAAAATTTGGAGTCCGGTGAGATTGGCAGGGCAGTATTCTTTCCTGGGTGGACAGCAAAGTGGTAGGCATTGTGCATGATCAAACTAACTCCAGCTCAGTCTCTACCTCTTGCAGCTCTTGGTTCAGGAAACAGCCGATCTTAGAAGCAAGGGGTCTAGAAAACCTTGAGTGAGTAGACATTGGACTGCAGGTTCTGAACTCACAAGTTGCTTTTGTTTTGTCCAGGGCTGCTTAACTCCTGCCGAGATGTCCTGCCAGCAGAACCAGCAGCAGTGCCCGCCCCCTCCCAAGTGCCCCTCACCCAAGTGCCCCCCAAAGAGCCCAGCACACTGTTTGCCTCCCATCTCTTCCGGCTGTGGCCACAGCTCCGAGGGCGGCTGCTGCCTGAGCCACCACAGGCACCACAGATCCCACTGGTGCCGGCGCCAGAGCTCCGAAGGCTGTGACAGTGGCAGAGGACAGTCCGGGGGCTCTGGCTGCGGCCATAGCTCTGGGGGCCGCTGCTGAGCTGGAAAGTGCAGTAAGATAAGCCACATTAAAGGAAACAAAGACCCAAAGCTCCAAGGATCACTCCCACCTGTCTCCTTCCCCAGATGCCCTATTCTGGCTTCTACAGGCTGAGCTGTGGGAATGTTACCATGCAGGGTTCTGAGTGCTCCCCAGAGGCTCTTCCTGTCTGATGTTCAAGATCTTACAGTTTCCCTCACCCCTGCACCTGTGGATAAGTGTCAGTGTCCATGTCTGTGCCTGAACCTGTGATAAATAAAGCTTCTCCTCATCAGCACTCATGATCACTTGTCATTTCACTTTGCCCCTCCCACATGGTTAAATATGTGCTCTCTCTCGGCAGGCACAATTTCACCCTTGAAAGAATGTAAAATCCTAGGTCTAGATATGAAACTATAGGAGTTTGTTAGGTCTTCAATGGTGGTATTTATGTTGTCAGATGGGTTGGAAGTATTATGGACTCCAGGAAAGCAGGTTCTTAAATTTAATTCATTCCTGTGTGTGTAGACCTATTGTGAGTAGGACCTTTTGATTACATTATTTCAATTGAGACCTGCCTCATTCAATGTGGGTCTTAATCCTCTTACTGGAGTCCTTTATAAGAGGAAAAGGCACACAGAGAAGCTAAGAGATGAATTTCAGAGAGGCATACAGAAGAAGCCCCAGAGAAGTTGAGAGAGGGAGCCCCTGAAGCCAGAAGCTGGAAGCAAAAAAAACCAGGAGAGAACAGAAGGACTAGCAGATGTCCCCATGATTTCCCATGTGATGGAAGAGCCCATGATTGCTGGCCGCCAGTCTTCAGAGAAGGTCTCATCCTGCCGATGTCTTAACATGGCCATTTTCATGGACTTAGAGCTGTAAACTTATCAGCTAATAAATACCCATTGCTATAAGCAATCTATTTCTGGTATATTACATTTCATCAGCTTTACCAAACCTAGACAAAGTGGAGGAGGAAGGATGGTAATTTATTTTCACTTCAACATCCAAAGATACAGACTTTCTAAAATCTTTGTGATTAATTTAAAACAACAGCTACAACAGCAGCGCTAAAGAAGTTTGCTGGTAAGATATATTCTTACCAGGTCTGATCCACTTTCCAACTGAACACAATTGACTGAGGAAGGAACCATGGCTGCCATGTTCAGAGTCATCATGTGTGCTACTTTTCACTCAAAACCTGAATATTCTTGAGTGGGATTCTACCGTGGGACACAGTTTTGAGTCATGAGGGAAATATGCCTTAGGAATTGTTCATGGAGGACAGGCTTGCCTATGAGATCAAAGTTGCTGCCATGTGTGTGAGACTTTGATCAGCCTCCCATGAGGGAAGTGGAACCCAGAGCCACAAAACCCACAGACTCACACAGGACTGCCTCATGCAGGCCTGCTTGCAGAAGCCAAGTACCACAGGGGGAGAGTGACTGGGATTCAGAGGCCACATTTATAACTACACAACAGCTACCAGAGGGACAGGGCACAACCTCTGAAGAATAAAAGCCCATCATCTGCCAAGGACAATAGAATGAGGCTTGGTAGCTCAAAAGTGTCCAGCAAGTTCAATAGCACAGTGTCCAATAATTCCTACCACTTATGAGAGAGAAGAAATACAATTTGAACCAACCAGCAAACTTTCAGCCTTGACACCAAGACAGTCAACAAATGCCAGAGGTTATGCAGTTTATGATGTTTCCTTTAATAATGGAGTCAAAAAGGTGAGAGCTCAGTGGGTGGTGAGTGCCTGAATTCTCCTCAGGAAACCACTCCAAACAAGCCCAAGACTCAACAATGAAGAACTCATTGATTTGGAAAAATATTTTATGAGTAACCACTTTGTACAGACACAACTCTAGGTCCTTGGAATAAAACAGAACAAGAAAGATACAGAAACTATTCAGGCAATGGGAGTTTCCTTTCTCGTGGATCTAGAAACAATGAAGGATATTTCATAATGATAAAAGAGAAAATCCAGCCAGAAGATAGAATAATTAAACTCATGTCTACAACTAACAATAGAGCTCCCAAATTACATGAAGCAGAGAACCTGACAGAATTGAAGGAAGAAATAAACAATTCAATAATCATAGTGTATTACTCCACTTACAACAATGTATAGAACAATGAGACAGAAGAGCAACAAGGGTATTTTATAGAAAGAGTTGAACAACATTGTAACCCAACAAAACCTAAGAGACATCTATAGAACATTTCAATCCCAATAGCAGAATACATTTTTCTCAAGTACACATGGAACATTATGCAAGGATAGACCATAGGCTTGGCCATAAAAACAGTATCAATAAATTTTAAAATATTGAAATCATTCAAATTATCATCTTGACCACAGTGAAATGGAACCAGAGATCAAGAACAGAAGGAAAACTGGAAAATTCCTAAATATGTGGAAACAACACACTCTTAAACAACCAGTTAGTCAAAGATGAAATCATAAGGAAAATTAGACAACACTTTGAGATGAATGAAAAGGAAAACACAACCTAACAAATGTGGGTGATACAGCAAAAGCAGTGCTCACAGAGAAATATAGAGCTGTAAATACCTATATTAGAAAGAAGAAAAATCCTGTCTATAACTTATGCTTCCATCTTCAGACCCTTTACAAAGAAAAACAAACTAAAGTCAAGAAGAGGGAAGAAAAGAATAAAGATTAGATTGAAACAGAGAATGGAAAACCAATAGAGAAAATCTGAGATTTCTAAGGTACATTCTTTGAAAAGATAAACAAAATTGACCAAACTTTAGATGGAATGACCAAGAAACAAAGAAAGAAGACTCGAATTACTAAAATCAGGAATGAAAGAGGGAACATAACTACAGACATTTCAGAAAGAAAAGACTATAAGGGAATTGTATGAACAATCATATACTGACAGGTTATACACTGAGAAGAAATGGACACATTTCTAGAAAGGCACAAACTACCAAAACTGATTCAAGAAGAAACAGAATAGAAGAACCTAAGATGGCAGCTAGGTGAGACAGGGCAAAAAAACACCTCCGTGAAAAATAATAGATAAAAAACAGAAGGTGACCCAGAATACCGGTTTCAGTGATGCACCAGCTGGACAAGGTCTGCTAGAACCGCAGGGGCCTTACACTTGGTGAAACCAGGAGTCTGCATTCTGAAATGAGTGAGTAAACCAGTTGAAAGACCCGCAGCTGAACTGCGATGTGGGGAAGCCGGGGGTTGGTGT
>PVKY010013341.1:0-11081 GCA_004027775.1 Bradypus variegatus | reverse complement strand
GCCCACAGAGAGAGGGAGAGCTGAAAGAGTGAAAAGAAAAGGAAAAGGCTGAGGACAGATAGAACCATACCAACATTATATTAGCAAGTGGAGTAGTAACATCAAATAAAGTGAAAGAAAAGAAAGAGTCCGAGGAGTACAAGTGTGAGACAGGTGGCACTGACGTCAAGAACAGAGAGAGTTTCCAGAATAAAGGAGTAGCCAAGAGCATTAACTGACACTGAGAGGCCAACTGAGATGAAGACAGAAAAGTGTCCATGAAATTTTGTGATATTTGGAATCATAAGATATGGCTGGCATCATCTGGAATCTTCTCAAGAACAAATTTGATGGAATAACGTGGTAAAATTCATATTTCAGTTGACTGAGAAGTGAGTGAAGGACCCCTTGACAGGATGGAAGAGGAAGCTCATGTGGCAGGCCCTTACTCTGCTGCAAACACAGCAATGAGGGTTTTTTCTGTATTATTTAAGAGAAAGCCTTCTCTATGGAGCAAAACAAAATGGAACACGTCATAGCAAGTGAAGGTTGAAGCGCTGGCCGACCGGTCTCCAGGATCAAAAGCTGACAGTTTGGAATGAATTAAAATTACTGCAAGAGAAGAGGGACAGAAAGTCCTTGGTGAGAACCAGGGGACCAGAGCCAGGCTCACCAGCTCTAAAAGCTGTGGCCTCTTCCCGGTTCAAATACTGAACTGCTGCCAGGCGTGTGGGATAGCTCAGTGAGTTCAACAGCCAAATGTCCCCACCCTCATCGAGCTTGTATTGTAATGGAGGGGCACAGACAACCAACAAGCAATGTGTAATAAAGAAGTAAATTATGCAGACTAGTAAAACAAGATAAGTGCCTTGGAAGAAAAGAAAAATTACAGCAGAGAAATAGGGATTGAGATGGCAGGGGGGCAGCAGGGTCCCAGTTTTAAGTCGGTTGGTTAGGATGAGTCTCACTGGGAATGTGGCATCCGAGGTGACTTGCAGCGGTTGAGGGGTCCGGCTGTACAACTCTCCGGGGGGAGAGAGCGTCTGCAAAGGGGACAGCCAGCACCAAGTCCCTGAGGTGGGCCAGTCCCTGTCATATGTGAGGAGCTGCCACCAGGCCAGAGTGACAAAGGGGAAGGCAATTAGACAGATGACTAGGTGGTGGGTTACAGCGTTCTGGAACACCCTGTTTTCTTCAGCTGCTTGAAGCAAAGCGAAGTGGCAGTCACGTGGAAGCTAGCCAGAAGGTAGAGGTGAGCTATGCAAAGCGTCTGAGAGGAAAACCTCATGCAGCCCTTGGAGATGGAGTTTCTGGGGCCGGGGTGTAATTGCTCTTCCTTGGCTGAGCTGCAATTTCCCCCCTTCCAAGGAGTGATGGGCTGGGGTGAAGGAGAGTTCAGACATCAGGGCAAACGCAAATAAATTGCCCCCCGGAGGAGCGCCCCGTCCAAGTCACAGGGTATAACCTCACCCGTGATTAAATGACCCCAGTGGCTTAATTGATCTGCAAATTGCCTGACCTGCTCTTCCATTTAGAATGTGGAGCCACATTTTGTAAGGGCTCAAATACTGTAGGTTTTCAACCCATCCAAACCCTGGATATTAAAAAAGAAAAAAACAAAAAGAAAAAACCATATAAATCAGCCTTTATATATTTCACCTCGTAGACGTGGCAGACCTGACATCAAGTCCTGGAGAATTCATGATCACATAATTAGATCTCGCAGGCTATTCCCACCCAGCTCTGTTAGAAGGCAAGAGAAGGAAAGAGGCATGATTCACAGACAGAGTGGCCTTTGTTTGTTTTGTGAAGTTATTTAACATACCCGGGGAATGCCGTTCAGATTTATGTGTGCTTTATATATATTCAAGGTATATTTGGGGGCTGAGAATATTGTTTTTATTGTGTGTGTGTTTTTTTCATGTTACTGAAGCCATGAATGCTACAAATTCTGGTGGTGAAAAATACTTTTAGAGTGATATGTAATTTTCCTCTGCCATAGCAAAACAAAAATGACTGAGTCTGAATTGTACAGTGTTCGATGGAGCACTTTGGATAAAGTAATGTCTGAAGTCACAACCTGCCTCTCTCCACTTGGATCAAAACAGCCCAGGTTACAAGTTACTAACCCTATGGGGTCATTTAGCCTCTCCCCTCATTTGTTTCATCTGTAATTGGTACAAAGGTGATTTTCAAAATTACTAACATAAATAATAGCAGGATTAATTTTAATATGGTACTGTCTTTGGAGGGAATTTTATCTTTTCAAATGGGAGATTTTTACAAATTTTATGCCTTTAGAGCCCTAAAAACTTCAAGGAGCATTTTCAGCTGGGAGCAAAGAGGTGATACTTGGTTGTGAGGTTCCTATCTTATAAATTCAGAAACTTGGAAGCTTAGACATGCAGGCAAGGCAACAACCACAGACAAATTGTGGTGGGAATGGAGGACTGCTCAGCCCCGAGGCTGCTTTCTCCGTGTCGTCATCACCAGCTACAGCGGTTTCACACCCTCTGGCCTTCACTTGGGAAGGTCGAGTGATAGCATCAAGGCCTTGAGGTAGGAGAAACAGATGAATTGTTAGTTACAGTTCTAGGGTCAAGACTACCAGAGTCCACCAGGAAGCTGCTGACAATGGTCAGCTTACACACAGCAGTGCCTAATAATTCAACAGTCTTGAGGCTTCTCCAAGATTCTTTCACAGATTTTATTTTTACGTGCATTTTAAGAAAGGTATTTAGGAAAAAAGCCTTCTGAATGCATTGATTCATTGCAACAGAGAAAACTACATTGAAGACTTCTTACGAAACTGGGACCATGCCCATGCTCGTTTTGTAACCTTGGAAAAGATGTTTTAGCTCTTCCCGAGGCTGTTTTGAGCAGGCCCATGTTCACTTGGGCTTTGGGAAGATGGGAATGTGTTTTCAGTGGTGCTCCGCCTCAGTTTCTCAGTGTGTGAAGTGGGAGATTCATGACTGTGGATGAGTGTAGAGAGGCTTCAAACTGAGAAGCTGTGGCCACTCAGAGGATGACTGAGAAAAGAGACCGCGTTGCCCTTGAATTTCAGGTTGCAAACTAACCTTCCCATCCTGTTCTCTCTCCAATCCCACTTTCCAGCCGCCCACTCCTCAGCTCAGGCCCAGGACCGCCCCACGGCCACCGTGTCGCCCCTGCGCACCCAGAATTCCCCGTCCCGCCTGCCGACCACCAGCCTCAGGCCCCACTCAGTGGTGTCCCCGCAACACGTCCACCAACCCCCAGTCCAGATGGTCGCTGGAGCCCAGTGCCCCCGGCCAGTCATTCCCCTCACGTCCGCTGCGGCGGCCATCACGCCTCCCAATGTCAGCGCTGCCAACCTCAACGGGGACATTGGAGGGGTTCCCATCAGTGGCCTGCTGACAGCCAGCCCCACCAGCACGGGATGCAAGCCAGATGAGAAGAAAAATGAAAAGGTGAGTGACTCCCAGCTGGGAGAGCCCTGGAACCTTGGCTAGAGACTGTGGTGTTTTACATATATTACAACCGAGGCTGCTGTGCTCACGGAGCTGCTGTCCTCAGATGCACCGGGCAAACCAGCAAAGCAGCTGGTCCCTGGAGAGGGATTCTGGCAGGGTGGCCACTAGTGCAGCTGAAGTTTTCATGCAAATACGAAAAAGGTGTGCCTCCCCAAAGACACTTTACTTCCATCTGCTGGAAAATTATTGTAATATATTCACGTTATTAGAACAAGATACTTAGTGCCAGGGTATTGTTATGATGAATATACAAATGTGTGTGTGTGCAGTGTGCATGGCACTGCCCCACACTTAGATGTGTAATTGCTGTACAGTCTGCAACCTGTTCAACCATACGGGATGGCCCTGTTTCCTGAGGAGAAACGAGAAGGATGCTGCCCTGATAATTGGAGTGGGCAGTAATTTCAGCTATCTATTTCAGCTATGAAGGAAGTTGGGCTTATTTCACAACAGAAAATCTGCATCTGGTTTTAGCTTGCCCTAATTGCCACCCAGCTAGACTTTGAATTAGCCAGGATTAGAATACAGATTTCTAAATCAGTACTGTCTGGTAGAAACATAATGCTAATGCATTATGGAATTCTAAAGTCTCTAATAACCCCATTAAAAAAGTAAAACTAGTTAAAAAAATTAAAAGGTGGAATTAATTTTAATAACATATTAAAACAAATATATCCAAAATATTGTTTCCATGAGTAATCTATATAAAAATTATTGAGATATTTTATTTTTATTCACATTAAAGTCTTTGAAATCCGTGAGTACCTGACACTTCCAGCACATCTCAATTTGGACAGATTTCCAGTGCTCAGGAGCCGTACGCTGTTGGCTGTGGCTGCTGCATTGGACAGCTCAAGTATGGATTTTTAGACTGAAATCACTCTGTTAACTGCCTTGCTGCATGAGCTAAGTTTAACTATAATTCTCCCTTGTCTTTGCCACATTCTGTGTATCTTTAAAACATTTTTATATAAAGTTCAGTCTTTTGATTAGGATGTATCATTCAGGATTTGGATGAGCAGCCTCAGCGCGGTGCAGTGTATTTGGGGTGAGGGCATCTGGCTGCTTCTCCCTCTACCCCCTCCTTGGAGATAATAACAAAACCAGCCTTGACCCCTCAGGCCATCTGCCCAGGGTTCCCTGGGGGCACCCACCTGGCTCACCCACCCTGTCTTCAGCAGGCACATCACAGGTACATCACAGAGATGTGCCCAAGCCAGATTCTGCAGGGCCTCCGTCGCAGCACTGGCTTGACAGTTAGGCCCCATCTCCTCCCGTCCCATCTGGTCTGGGGGAGTTTTCACTCCCCGTGTTCACTGGGAGCGGAAGTGCTCTCAGCTGAGGCCGCCTCTGCTGCACTCACAGCCGCCAGCGTTGATTCAGGCTCCCGGAGACTACAGGGCCCTGGGGCGTGAAGGGAAGTGGTTGCTCTGCATTTTGTGCCTGTGTCTATTCGAAGACCAGCTGGGTCTTGATTCTGTGCCTTCCCACCTTGCAGCCCTTGTTATAAGATGTAGCTGAGTCTTACCAGGAGGCAGAGGCAGAGGTTATGTCCCACCCTCTGACTTGGATGTTGCTTCCTGGGAGATGAGATCTCATGGATCTTCTGAGCTGCTGAAGGAAAAGAATACAGGGAAACAGACTTGTAAATGATGAGGGCCGTTAATAGTTCTGTAAACATTTCTAGTTCCTTCCCCCCGAATTCCCTTTCTCTAGTTTGTGAGATAGGTTTAGCTTAATATGACTTATTATTGAACAGGATTTCTATGACATAGAGCCACTCTGTAGAAATCTATATCGGGAATGATATTGTTTATGATCTTTGCCCTCCTAAGTGTGTAGCTAATGAAAAGCAGGGCTGGGTCTGCTTTCAACATTCCCAGCCTGTTAGAAACTTAGGAAATATTTTGCTTTCACCCAAGGTTTACACTCTGCTAACAGTTCTCATACATTAGCAAGGTGCCGTTGAGTCCAATGGACACCCAAATAGTTCCTCTTGATTAAACTCAACTTGGAAGGGAGTCCATGCCCTTGGGTGGGAAGCAGGAGGCTTGACAATTCAGCATCCTTCTCAACTGGTGGAAAGGCTTCCTTTGAAAGTGCAACAAGCCAGCCCCTAGCAACAGAAGTGCCCAGAGCCAACACCCCAGCCAGATACCCAATCAGGCTCTGTTTGGACACAAACTAAGCACTAGCAGAGGGAAAAGTTCATGTTGTGCTTCCAAGTAGGAAATGGAAATGGACTTCCCAAGATTAAGTGAGTATTCATAGCTAAAGACAGAGTTCAGGGTCCTTCCAAACATCATGTGTGGTTTTCATTTCTCATCTCTCAAACAAATAAACAAAAAACATCGGTCTAAAGAAACCACCAGTTGATGTTTTCCTTTTGGTATTCCCTGTTGAATTTTTCCTAATTTATAGAAAGGTGCAAAGCATCCACAGTCACTCATAAGCAAATGAATTTGTTTTGTGCCAGCCAGTCACACACAGACATGGCCAAGCTTGCTATTCTCTTGGCCGGGACCGGCAGGCAAAGCCTTTGCATGATGCCCTGCTTCTAGACCATGGCTACAATTGAACAGATTTTGCCAACTTGAAAAACACAGCTGTCAACTTCAAATCTCTGCCTGGATAACCCCACCTTAGATGCACATGTGTCTAATTATGGCAAAAGGATATTTTTAAAAATATTTGGCAGTATTCTCCAGGCGGTTCCTGTTATTGAGCTTTCCAGCTCTGCCGTCCATTGAGATGCAATCCTCAGCATGCTGTGTGTTTTCCCAGTGCCGAACTCTGCTGAAATTTGATCCAGGCATTTCCAAACATGTGCAAAAGAGAAAACAGTGATTAATGGGGCTCCTGGGCACCCTGAGGTAGGGGTAGGTGGGGATACTTTTCTTCTAGGAGAATAGGAGATTTATGCTCAGCATCCCCTGGGTGTGGAAATGGAAGAGGCCCTGAACTCAGCTCTTTTGGCATCTATTCCTGTGTGGACATCACAGGGAGGCTGACACTCTGCTTCTCACACACCTGTCGTGGTTGGGAACTTGCTCTTTGTACAGATGAGCGGCCCTTTCAGCCATGTTCCAGCCCTTGCAAACCAACCCTACTTGGACGAGTTCAGTGTAGAGGCCCGGGGAAGATATGAGTGAAGACAGGGTGGGGTTCTTCCTATAGACTGGGTCCTGAACCAGAAGGACCTCTTTGGGCTCAGCGGCTCTGCCCGAATGGGAAGCTGCTCCCCCAGGTCCTCCTCCCACCCACCTGCCCTGGTCACATCTGCCCCCTGCAGGGACGACCCCCCACAGCCCACAGCAGCAGCCACCCTTCTGGAGAGCCGCCTGCTTCCTGGAAAGCCTCACACTTCACCCAGCTGTTTCATGGGCCACCCGTGTCCCTGTGTGCTGGGGCCCTTCCATCCCACCCAAGATTACACCTGGAAATGCATCCTTGGGTGCCTGGGCCAGGGGAGAGTGTGGAACAAGGACGGGCCTGGAATGGGGGAAAGTTTCTGATCCAGTGATGCTCTCAGCGCTCTGGAGAGCACTAGGGACTCTTCCTGCATCTGGTTTCATTTGGGGCAGTCAGGGATTCTGTTCAGCTTGGGGATGGATCTGCTTTTGGGGGCCTTGGGTGGAAGAGGACCACCCCTTCCAATGATACCTGGAAGTGACCCCTTCCTTGAAGCTGTCCCAGTTGGACACAGATGCCCGGGGCAGCTGTGGGGTGCAGGAGACCCCAGGGCTGCACAGAAACCTTCACGTTCTCCTAGACTGGAGAGATTGGAGGCAAACCCAGGACGTGAGGAGCACCCCAGTGGCTGTCACTTGGGGGCCACGGGCCTCAGCCACGGGCAGTACTGATGGTCATGCTGTTGAAGGACTTGGGTTTGGTGCTGTTGAGGAAGGGACAGGATAGAACCTGCAGCATTTTCCCCGAAGATCCTCAAATCACAGAGTAGAAGCCAAATCTGCTAAGACTTTATGAAAGTGATATGTACGATTTAAGTTAATCCTTTTGCATTTAGATACTCCATTTTATGCTTAAAACGACCATGAATATTGCCTGTTGTCCATGAGGGGTGGTTTCATATGTTAGTGGCCTTGTGGACCCATCAGCACCAGATGATGTGGGTTGATTAGCCCTCAGCGTAACTCCAAGGGAAGAGCCACAAGAAAGAGAAGCACTGCTGGGTCTTCAAACCAAGGGCAGGGCCATGGTTGAAGACTGATGGCCATGAGTGTTCCCAGAGAGGAAAAAGAAGCTCATAGGCCCTGCAACTCCTGGCTCCTCTTAAAGCCTTCCCTGACTGTTCTGGTTTGCTAATGCTGCCATTTCACAAAACACCAGAAATGGATTGGCTTTTATAAAGGGGGGTTATTTGGTTACAAAGTTACAGTCTTAAGGCCATAATAGTGTCCAAAGTTAAGACATCAACAATAGGGTACCTTCTCTGAAGGATGGCCAATGGCATCTGGGAAACCTCTGTTAGCTCTTAAGGCATGTGGCTGACATCTGCTTGCTCCCAGATTGTCTCTCAAAATGGCTTTCTCCAGAATGTCAGATTCAGCTTCCAATGGTCGTATTCAAAATGTATCCGTAAGCTGCAGCAACAAGCTCCTTCTGTCTAAACTCTTATATAGGGCCCTAGTAAACTAGTCAAGGCCCACGCTAAATGGGTGGGGCCTCACCTCCATGGAAATTATCTAATCAGAGTTACCACCTACATTTGGGTGGGTCACATCTCCATGGAAACAACCTAATCCAAAGGTTCCAACCTAATCAACACTAATACATCTTCCCCCACAAGACTGCATGAAAGATTATGGCTTTTGGTGGGACATAAGATATCCAAACTACCACACTGACCGCCTGGCTTCGGTCATTTTCTTGTTCGCTCACACCCTCAGTCATCTGTTTATAAACAACATGTCTGTGTGGCAGGCATAGTACTGGGCACTGGAAGATTGTGGTGATAAAGGGGCAGCCCCAGCCTCCAGGGGCTCAGAGCCTCACACAGGGGACTTGGCCAGGTAAGCAGGCCTGAGTCAGAGAGCAAAGGGGAGCAGAGAAGGGTGCCTGCTCCAAGAGGAGGGTGTGGAAGGGAAGCTTCCCGGGAGAGGTTCTGCCTGACTAGCTTCTTAAAAGGACAGCAGGGGGGACATTCCAGGCTAAGAGAGCGTAAGCAGAGGCTAGAGGAGCTGGCTAGAAGGTGAGGAGCCTGTGAGCAGGTGAGAGGGAGCAAGGCAGCCCCTGAAGCTTCTGCTGAGAAGTTTGAATTTTATCCTGATGCTGGAGGAAGAGGCTAGAGTTTAAGGTTTGGTCAGAGGATTTTCCTATGTGCCTTCACTCCCCCGACTTCTCAGCCTACTGCTGTCTTTCTTATTCATTTTGCATTTAATCCAGTTAATCATGTTTCACTCTGCAACTCTTTTACTGGTTGGCTATTTTTTGTAAAACACTGGGGCTGCTGTGATGAAGTAGCACAAGCTGGATGGCTTAAAGCAACAGGAATTTATTGTTTCACAGTTGTGGAGGCTAAAAGTCCAAAATCAAGGTGCCAAAACAGCCATGCTCTCTCCAAAGTCTCTGGAGTCTCTCTCAGACAGAATGTGTCCCATGCCTCTCCGCTGGCTTCTGGCAGTGGCTGGCTGTCCTTGGCATAACCCAGTGTCTGCCTCCATTGCACCATGGCACTCGTTCCTTAAGAGGATGCCAGCCAGATTGGATTAAAAGCCCACCCAACCCAGTGTGACCTTGTTTTAACCTGCCTAAATATCAACTGTAACGACCCTATTTCCAAATAACATCATGTTCTGAGGTACTGGGGATTAGGACTTCAGCAGATCTTCTGGGGGATCCAGTTCAACCCGTAACAATACTTTACTTGGTGTTTATTTTCCCATGAAGGACTCACCCTTCCTTGTAACCTCTAGAGCAACATTTTCAAGCCACAGTTATAACCCATTTATGGGTCATGAAACTGATTTAATGCATCAGCACCAATATTTTTATTTAGACAAAATAGGATAGAATAGAGTCAAAAGAAATAGAGTAGAATAAATTGGCATGCAAAGCATACAGTAGGGCTAAGTATATTTGGGGGAAACTTTAGTTGTTATTGTTGCCATGTGCTAAATCCTGATGTTTAAATCTCGTAGTACAGGTTCAAGCCTCTGATCAACAGCCTCTAAAGAGTGCCTTGCTCACAGAAAGCATCTGGTAATATTCGCAGACAAAAATGCCTTGGTAAAGCTACTGCCAGTAAGTTTTGACTCTTATGGTCTATGGGATACCCTTTACTTTATGGATTAGAAGAAAGTTAATTTTCTGCTTGTGGATGAGATAGTTTAAGCTTCACAGTATAATGAAATATTGGAGCTGAATAGAACATATAAATATCTTTTCAATAAACTCACTTTCAACAATAGTTCTGAGGCTCAGAGATGTTGAGAGACTTGCCTGAGGTCACACAGCACTGGCAGTGAAAACAGGAAGAGAACTCTGGTCTCCCAACTCCTACTTCCCTGCTGTCCAGCTCCAGGCTGCTGACTCCTGGTGGCCTCCCCAGCTCACACGGGGCTTGTGGCCTCAGGTATGTTCAACACCCCCAGGAGGCCTTCAACAAAATGCCCAGGAGGGCTGCTGCAGTGAAGCCAGGAGGCTCAGCCCTGGGCAGGGGAGAGTGAGCCTGAGAATGAGCCTGCTGGTTCTACACTGGGCTCACCTGTCACCAGAGCCCATGTGACAGTGAACCACTTACTGTGACCCTTGGGATGGTATGACCTGCATAATATAATGAAGCCTTCGGGAAACTGGTTTGGTCTTAAAGGAACGGGACACCCAACAGAATGACCCATGTCCAATGAATGACAAGGAGACCTGGCCTATAGATGGGATCTATTATGTGAAAATGTGTTTGTAGATCAGTACCTAGTATTTGATAAATAATAAAGGGCACATTTTATATGGAATTAATATGACCTTTTTAATGAACCCAGGAATGTGCAATCTAAAGAAATCTTGAGGGCAAAGCTCTTTTGGACAACCAAGCAGCTTTTTCTAAAGCAAATAATCACTGGTTTATAAGTTTATTTCCTCTCAAGTTGGAGCTCACTACCACGAGCAAGCATTTACTGTTGTTAGCCCGTTTTTACTGTTTCTAAAATGCAGAGCGAGAAGAGGGCTGCTTGAAGCTCTGTAACCCAGCCTCTCAATTGCTGCCAATGTGTTTCCGATTTTAAAACAGGCAAATGCATTCTTGCAATCACATACTGGCTGTGTAAGACTATTAAACCCAGCCAGCAGTGGGGGAAAAAATGTCATGCTGCCATTTATTGATTCACAGATATTAAAGTCAGAGGTGAGAATGGACTGGGTTTGACGTAGTCCAGAACTATATTGCATCTCAGGCTGAATCATCACACTGATCTCTTCAGAGGGGGATACTCTCCCCTAATGTTTACTTGAGGGCCAGGTCCAAACGTTTGGAGACCCTTCAACCAGAGCCGAGTTAGTGAAGTGCAACTGTAGGTAAAGGTAAGGATGATGGCTTGAAGCACCCCTGGGTGAACAGGCCCTTGGTGA
>PVKY010013340.1:0-11074 GCA_004027775.1 Bradypus variegatus | reverse complement strand
CAAGAAGAGACGAAAGTACTGCTTAAATCACTAATTCAATTGAATTATTTTATCCTTGGCTCTGATGAAAGTTATTGCTCAACCCAGCCTTAGTTGATTTTTATGGATAAATAAAGACGTACTGCTTTCTCTTGTGTTAAAAGTGTGTATTAGTTCTCAGAGGTCCAATCATTCTTTCAGTGTTTACTGAGCATCTCCTAAGTGTCATATGATATTCTAAGAGCTAAGTGTGCAGCAACAAACAAAACAAAATTACCTTCTTTCATGGCGCTTGCATTCTAGTGGTTGTGTGTGGGTGCACATGTGCACGCATGCATGTTTGTGTAGCAGGGAAGAAAATACATCACTTAAATAAGTAAAATACACAATATGGTAGAGAGTGATGTTTGTGGAGGAAAACAAAGCAGGCAGGGGATTATGAATCACATGTTAGATTTTAAGCAGGCTGATCCGTAAAGGCCTCCAAGATCACCGATGGTGTGAGGACCTAGCGGCGGTGAGGGAGCTCTGAGTTTATCTGGAGGTCCAGCGATTCCCCTTGAAGGCCTCTGGCAAAAATGTGCCAAGGGACAGCGAGGCTGTAGCAGAGTGAGCCAGGTGGAAAATCACAACACACATGGTCAGAAAAGTAAGGGGTGGAGGGACAAACAGCTCAGGCCATGGGTCATCGTCAGGACTTTGGCTTTACTATGAATGTAATGGAAGCCACTGAGCAGAGAAATAACATGATGTGATATACATTTTAACAGGAAAACTCCGGCTTCTGTGTTGAGAATGGGAGAAGTCACGGGAAGCACACACACTTATTTGAAGGTTAGTGCAAAATGCAGTCATTGTCACAGCATATGAGGTCTTGGGCCCAGTTGGTAGCAGTGGAAGTTATATTCTGCATAAATATTCCTCTATGTCTCATAACTTTTGTTGAAAACTGGACATTTTAGATAATATGTTGTAGCAATTCTGGGTGCTTGTCCCCCACCCCCACCCAACCAGGAGTGGTGCTTATTATTCTTTGCTTGTTTATTTTAGCGATTGACTGGATTATTTTAGTGAAGCCACCACATATGGTGTTAAGCCTCTGATGTCTCTGATGCTTTGGATGTGCCCACAGTCACCCAGGGGTGGCAGTGGTATTGTAGGGCTTTCTTCCTCTTTCCTGACCACAACTATGTGATCAAACTCCATTAATTGGAGGCCGATTGCTCTGTTTTATCCAGCAAGCCCATGAGCATAAATTGCTCTACAGACAAATCCAATAACCTGTGAAGCCCTTGAAGGAACAGTTTCTGAGGTCGGGATGTTTGCTCAGACCCCAAGAGGGCTCCGGCCAGTTCTCTCAGTCCCTGCTTCACTCCTCCAAATTTCCTTTCACCACAACCTCCACTGTTCTTAAGAGAGCCCTTAGTCTTGAATTTCTCCATGATCTGTTGCAAATGAAGTCAGTTTTTTTGGGAAGAGATTAGGAGTTATTTATTTTCAGCAAAACCTCTGAGCCTTGGCTTTGGAGCTGGGGGTGGGGACAATGGCAAACTTCTTGCTGAGGGTCACCCCAGTGTCACCAGGAGCTGAGTACTTGGTGCAGCTGGGCAGCATCCTGAGATTTTCCAGGCTTGCATTTCCTGGTGTGGAACCAGGGCAAGGGTGATGGCAGCCTTAGTCACAGACCAGGTATTTTCAGCCCAAGCTGCCTAAAGGACAGCCTCTATCCCTGATGGGGCCTGGGCAGAGGGAGCCCCCAACTCTCAAACTCACTGACACCGAGCTTTGCCTCAGCAAGTTCCTGGGGGCAGGATGAGAGAGTGCACTCCTGCTTCTCTGGGAAGAAAACCTTCTGTCTGGGAGCCCTGTGTTCGTGGCTGCAGCAGCCTGCAGTGGAGTCTGTGCCTTGCTGAGTGGGAAGCATGCAGGGAACACAGACTCTTGCCATTTTACTGAATTTTCATAGATATTCTTAAATAGGTTTTTCTTCATTGCTGTTTGCCCTTAGGACCATTTCTGGAAGCTTTAAATGGTTGGTTTTAAAATTAATTGTCACCAGTTTTACTATCAGCAGGTCACCGGCGCTCCTCATGTTGTCATAACAGAAGTGTATCTTGACCGGAGCCTATTTAACTCTTAAATATTTCAGGCGCGGAGAAGAGGAAAACCAAGCCATGCAGAGAGGTCCATTAGATTTTACATGAACTTTCGCAAAAAAGGGAATATTGATTCCACTTATCTAGAGAGAGAAAAACCAAGTATGGAAAGGAGTATCTGTGAAGAGGTCCACAGTGTAGACGAATTAGATCCATGACTCAGATACACAGGTAGGAGGTATGTGTCAGTTAAACCTGGAGAACACTGGGCCAGGCATAGTGTTGAGAAAAATCAGCATGGTCTCTATTTTCACTAAATTCACAGTCTAGCACAAAAGCCAGCCATAAATTAAATCACCAGTGAGGCCTATTAGCACAAACTGTGATAAATGCTCTAAAGAATGATAGTCCAGTTTAATCTCAAAGGTTTGGGAAGGTTTACATAAAGATCTGAAGTATACTTGAATGGGTATTTATCAGGTTAAATATTCCATGGGGGAGTACAAAGGTAAGAGAACAAATTTAAAAATAAACAAGGCTTAATTCTCCCTGCTAAAGGGAGCAGACTTCCTCTTCCCTCTCATCTCTTAGTGCTTATAATTGCAAATTCTCTCACTGTCCTTTGGATAGGTGATCAAGGAAGATGTGGTCTCTCTCTCCCAATTTCCTGGAAAGAAATTAGCATAATTCCCAGGGGGTGGCTGTATCACTTAGCCACATAAAAAGGGTGAGCTCTCTTTCTATATTTGCAATCTTTTTTGCATCTTGCCTGTGATGTATCACATTTTAGTTTAATGCTTATACAATAATACGTTTTTTTCCTTTCTCTTCTAACTTTGGGGAGAGGTTTTCTGGGTTGGGAGAAGATTTTGTTTTTAATTATATTTCCCCAACAGTAGAAAGAAAAACAGTCTAGGGAAACTGCCTAATGCAAGAAGTAGGGCAATATTCAAAATAATTGGTATATTAGTAGTTAAGTAATCAGTGATATTGTTCAAGGGCGATATCTGGTAGAATCTCATAGTCTTAAATTCTAGACTCGAGAATAAGGATTGTGGTCTTCCTCCCGTGATACATGATAAACAAAAGAATTTTAATTTTGGGAGTATCAAGCTTTCATTTGTACTTAATTAAAAATTACTCTGGTTAATTGTGATTGGAAGGAAATGAGGGTTCCTTAGAAAGTTAGAAGGCTATTGAAGAAGTCAAGAAAAGGGATGATGATGAGGATGGTGGCAACAAACATGGAGAGAAGATTAAAGCCTTTTAGGAGACCAAGCCACTTGTAAAACTTGAAGGAGATAGAAATGCAAGAAATTTCAAGCATGGCCTATCAGTACTATAATTAAGAAGTAAAAAAAAGAAAACAAAAGAAAAAACAAGAATCAACACACTGTTAGTAAAAGAGATGAAAATAATATGCACTTTAGAAAAGTAACAGGGAATTATCAGAGACCTAAGTAATCATGTTTCACCACCCTATGCCAATGACTCAAATCCATTAATTTTGATAGAATTATTTAATTTTAAGTGTATTTAGAGTGGCAGGCAATTGCATTTTCATAAGCTAATCAGCATCTGACAATTTATGACTTGTAAGGAAATCTCAGACTTCACTTTACATGAAAATTACTTAATCAATTTCTCAATAGACTAAGAAAAAAAAGGGTGTTATCCAAGAGAGAAAGCAGAGATGTGCATAATTAGATTTCTCTATAGACATTCTGATTGAATTGCTCTGTTTTGAATATAGCAAAATCAGAGAGAGAGAGATTGATTACAGAGTATCTAAATTGTTACCATTTTGGAAAGAAGGAATACATGTAAGAGAAGACAGAATCACAGAAAATCAATTCTCCATTTCAATTTGTCATCTAAATCATATTTTTGATTCCTATTATCAGAGATCTGTGTATAAATTACTTTACAGACAAAGACATTTCTGAAAATTCAGAACAACACCAGTTTGTCTTTTCATGCACATCGAGAGGGAGTCCTACATGAATAATAAACTTAACCTCTTTAGCTTCCATTTCCAGATCAAGCAGGTTAAATTAAAGTAGATAAGACAATATTTTTATAAGTGATTTTTAGATCCTGGTTCTATTCTGTCACAAGATCTTCTTTCAAAGCAATCAGGACAACAAAAAAGTTTAGCAGTGTTGAGTACTCATGCCTACCCTAAGGGTATTGGCTTTAAGGTAATGACCCAGAAATAAGGATCTTTGCTGAACTTGCCTTGTAACTGAACCAGAAAAATGAACTTGAACTCTAAGAAATTCACTGTAAGTCATCAATGTGATCAGAATCACCACTAAGCCCATTACTTCTAATATTTGCAGCACTGAAGGGTGATAAAAATACAAAACAAGACAAAGACACTGCAAAAAGCAATTTCAAAGGCACTCACATATATCTGATTGTTCCCAAAGCGCTTCTGAATTTCATAAAGCAGACTGCCATCATTGAGCTCACTGAGCGTTGATAGGTCATCATTTGGAGCAGGAGGCATTAGTTTGACCTGGTGGGGAAAAATAAGGATTATCAATTCTAATTGCTTTCCAATCAACTTTCTTCACAGTTGGATGTTCCATTTTCAATCACTTCAAAAGTTTAAAGACCACATAAATCTGAAACTGTTATTAAAAGATGAAATGGTTCACTCAAAAGGAAAAAAATTCAATAGCACACAGAAAAATGCATTCAGATGAGAATTTCTGTTTGACACCATGAGTGGGCATGCCCACTCATGCATACACTCACTCCCCAAATGTTGCCATATGTCACTCAAAGTCATTAAGTTTGTCAAAATCATTTCAGCTTGTTGACTCTTCCTTTCTCCCACTTATAATTTGAACAGTTCTGTAGTATATTGCTTCCTTTGCAAGGCTGGCAGCTGAAAAGCTAATGTATATGTTGTATTGCCAAAGCTAAGGCGGAAATTTTTACATTACTATTGTTGGCAGGGTAAGGAAGGAATGTATGTAGAATTTAGTTTCTGCATACAGGTTTGACCGGATTTTAAAAAGAAATTCCAGGTCTTTGGCTTGAGTATTTTTATTTTACTCTACATTACCTTGAAGGTTAATGTGGCCATGAGAGTAAGATAACATTGTCTAAAGAAAAAATTTGTTCACTTTTCAATTTTTACACAATGACAGTTTAAAAACTGGACACTATTTCAAATTTTTAAAAAGATGATTTTGTATTATTTACTCAGATGAAATTCTATCATCTTCAGGTTAAATATGGGAAATCTTTAGTTTTATGTATACAAGATATAGTCTAAAACATATACATTTGGTATTTCAACACGACAGCACTAGTTTCCTCATGTCAAACACAGAGCAGTAATAAAGTACAAGGATATTGTTATCAACGTCCTTTCGAGTTAATTGATGCTCCTAGTAAATGTTTAATAACAGCAAGTTTATTTATTAATTGCACATACTATTGCTGAATAATTTGAACTTAAATATTACTCTTTATTAGTTAAAATGTTTAGAGAGTAAAAAATACTACACCTTTAAAAAAGTAAATTTAGAACTGCTCTGACACTAGTGAATATTTTCCAAAATGTATTTTTTCCTAAGCATTCATAAAGTCAGTACATTGTTGTCCCAGATTGTTCCTAAACCTAACGCATTAATAACAGAAACTCAAATTCTTCATTGGAAATTTCATAAAGTCAAAAGAATGGTTTATTATGTATACCAGTTGGTAGAGTCATGGAAGTAGTTTCTCTGGTATTGGAGAGAAAAATATTTCTATAAGTAGGAAACATAATATTGTGATAACCAGCATGTTTATTAAAAAATAATTTTTTGAAATATTTCAGACCTCGGAAGTATCAAGAACAAGCCTTCCCTCCCCCCTTGCCACCTTCTCCCTGGAAGAAGAATTAAAGTAGTGATAAATGTCTTTGGTCTTGTCCTTAAATGAAGAACTAATTGTCTTCACATTTTGAATGCTTGAAAATTAAAGCTCATGTCAGTCTAAGGTCTCAATTATTTGTATTACTCTGGGTGAATCCCAAGCTGTGAGATCTTGAACATTTTTCTTTCTTAACCTCACTAAACTAAGCCTCTTTCAGTTCTGGTTTATGAGCTATGATAAATAAGAATATGTATCTCATAGGGTGGTTGTGAGAATTAAATTTATGTGGAGGACTTGACATAGAGTCTGCTCTTGGCTAGGAAGACATGAGATCCTTTGTTAGTGTAGTTAGCAACACATCTAGAAAGGACCTTCGACAGCAGTAATAAACTTCTGAAAACTTTCCTTACGTTCTGCCTTTGGAGGAGGGGAAAGAGGAGCCGAGTGAGGACGGTTCTGGATGTGCCTCTGCTGCTCTCAGCAAAGATGTTCAGCTTTAATCTGCTTTAGGAATTGGGGTTCTTTATCACATATTTCTTTTTGATGCAGACTCTGCTACCAAATAATAATTTCTGAAAGTCTGAAATTCATTGATATAATTCAACATCCTTAATTAAGTGATGAAGAAGTTGAGGCCCAGAGAGGCTGCATGTTTTGTGCAAAGTCACACAGCTCATAAGTCAGAAGCAGAATCTGGGATAATAACTATTAGTATCAGTGGAGGAATTCTAGAAGATAGTGAATAAATCTGATAGCTTATAGGTAATAATTTGTCAGTTTTTCCTTCCTATTTGTGCTGGTTAATTTTATATGTCAACTTGGCCATGTTGTGAGGCTCAGTTGTTTTGTCACACACTTGCCTGCTGGTTAATGTGAGGGTATTAGGAGATGGGATTTAAATCTAGAATCAGCTGATCACTTTTAAGATTGATAAACAAAGCAGACTGCCCTCAGCAATAGGAAGTCTCCTCTCCTAATGAGTTGGAGGTCTTAAAAGCCAGAGCTGAGGATGTCAGAGGTCAGAAGAGGAATTTGGACTCAACTTCAGCACTGGGTCCTGTCAGAATTTACAGGCAGCCAGTTTCTCTTGGGGAATTCTGGTAAACAATGAAGAAATCTGATAGCATATATTGAATACTCTGCTGATTTTGTCTTGCTAGCCTACTCTTTGCCAGGCTTTGCACCAGTGATTTAGTATAAAGATGGATTAAAAAGGAAGGTGGTCTCTTACCTCAGAGTGTTTACAGTCAATCGGACCCCTGTGCCTCCAAAACATGGCGTTGACTGCAGCCTGCCACAGTTCCCTTGTCCAGCTGTCCTGGACCCCAGCCTAAACATGACACATGCCCCCCCGGTGGCTGCAGCTGGGCTCTCCTGGTCTAACTCCAGGGCCCCGCCACCCTGCATCCCAGCATGTGGGTGCCAGGGGTGGACTGGCTCCAGGAGGTTCCCTTCTCTTGTTCCCAGGCCACGCCGCCACCATGCACCTCAGCTCTGGGAGCCAGGCCCTCTGCAGACACCCCCATCCCAGATGCACCGTAGGCGCCCAGGGGCAGCCATGCCAGCGGCGGGTAGGATTTGGAAGAAGGGCCCTGTGGCTTCCCCCTCAAGCTTGCTGGTGCAGCTCCAGATCAGGTCTGACTGCTGCTCGGCCATTCCAGTCTGTGCCTTTCCTGTCCCAAGCAGCTGGCCCTCAAATGTGTCCTCCAGGGCCAGTCTGAGGAGGAGCCTTTGCTGGTGGTGTTGGGTGACAGGGTTCCAGTTGTGTCTACCTCCACGTGGCTCCAGCACAGAGGGTGCCTCGGAAGGCAGGGTTGATGGATGGGAGCCTCCTTGGGCCAGACGCCCGGAGGGGGACAGCCGGAGAGGGCAGGGACCCATTCCTTGGCGGGTCCCAGCTCTACACAGCCCCATGTCCCACCAGCTCCCGGAAACCTCTCCCCCTCCAGGGCTCCTCACGCTGGCTGAGGGGCCCCCCACCCCCTTCATAAAAACAGTAGCTCTTTGTATGTGGGAGAGGATTATCCAAGGGCAGGGGAAAGTGTGGTAAAGGCCCTAACAGGGGAAAGATACTGGTGTGATGGAGGCACTAAAAGTTTGCTTCTGTTGCTAGAGGGAGAAAAATGGCAGATGATACTGGAGATGTAGGCAAAGACATGTAGGCCATGGAAATATGATGTTTAATTCCAAAGGGAATGGAAAATTGTTGAAGAGTTTTAAGCAATGTTATGACATGCTCAGTTCACATTTCTAACCTATTATTCTGGAAGCACGGGAAGGGGGAGGGTGAAAGTGGTAAAAACAGTCAAGAAGCTCAAATAATGGTGGCTCAATGAAGGGGCTGAAGATAAGGAGAGATAGATTGGATTCATTTTATTTACAAGACAGAGGAGCTACCATGCTCACATGTGTTCTACTAAATATACTTGATTTACTACTTAGGGTTCATTTAGCCAAGACTGAAGGTTTTATGTATCGATGGACAGCTTTACTGTATTACAAGATCACAAACTCTATCCCAAACCAGAACATCTGGATTGTTTGCCCTTGGATATAAAGAGAATCTGGAAAATAAGTGCAAATGGATTAGTATGAAGAGTCTAGAAGTGAAAAGACTATTAGCAAAAGTCTTTATATAGAGAAGTACATGTAAGGGGAATTTGCCACTAATTTAAGGATGTATATAACATCCTTTCTTTCTAATATCTTTGCAAGGATTTCCTCAAATTAATAAAAACTAATACATGCACATACATAAATATTCATGCATATATATATTGTAATTCAATAATATGACTGCAATGACTTTGAAAAATGCAAGAATAAGACAAAAATTGCCAGCAAGTTGGCATATATATCTTTAAATCCACAAGTAATCACAAAAAGGAGAAAATTCAAGAGTAAGATTTTTTTCTTCAAAAGTAATGATTTACAACTTATGATAATAAAATTCCTCTTAAAGCCACGACTCTAATGATCTCAAAACAAATTTTGGTTTGCACATTTAGAAAAAGATGAAGAGTACTAACAACCGGTCCGCATTGGTTCTGACGAGCCTGAAAGAGCTATCACAGACATTTCATTGGTGTGCTGGAGGATTCTCTTTTTCAGCAGCACTGCTGTTACATGGGCTAGAGAAAGCATGAGGCTGATATTAAAAAGTGAAGACTTCCTTGCTTTTTTATAGTAATGGATTGTTACAATTCAGTGTTTGACTAGATCAAGGGAAGAATCCCTTGCATTTATCATGCCAAGATTGCAAAATGATCAGGAATGAAGCTTTGATAATCAATAAATTTTAAGCAACATCATCAAAGAGATGTATTCTTTATAAAGATTTCAAAAGCCATGTGAAAGCTGGTATCAAGCAGAAAGAGGAATAAAAGTATGTCTATGAATATACTATAGTTGTAGTCTCAATAGTGCATGCTGCCGATGACTACCAAACAATTATAATAACAGTAAAACAGGTATTTGATGAGTATTTGAAAAGTTTAAAATCCTGTCTGGGATTGATCATTATGGTTTTTATGAACATTTATTTAACCCACAAATGGAGAGATCTAGAACACAAAATAGACATTATTCAGGTTAGAAGGTCAGGAAGGAATTGGGAGAAACTTTTTGAGAAATACTTCAAGATCCAAAGGGAATTTAACTGTAGGAAATACTTTGAATTCACTGATTCCATGTCTCCACCATTTCAACAATGCTTTGAGTACTCTCAGTTCTACTGGCGATTGGTTGGTTTTTGTTTTGTTTTGTTTTTTGGTCTTTTCATTTGTTTGTGATTTTTCTCTCTGAGAGCCTGGTAGTGATAAAAGAAAAACTTTCCAATAACATTAAATTTAGAACCTCACAACTTTATTGATTCATGAATTAGGCAGCATCCTGTCAGAAAGTGGAAAGGAGCTACACCCAGGGGATGGAAGGGGGAAGCTCATATGTGGAACCAGAAAAGGAAATGTTCTGATTGGCTGACATGAAGTTTCCATTTTACATAGGAGGGTCTTACAAAGCGGGAAGCTTTGGTGTGCTTGCCCATTCTGATAAGCTAACTCTCCTGGACAGAAACTAGCTTCAACACCAGGTGTTGCTAACAGCAACCCTGTAGATATGCTCCATTTTCTCAGAAAACGCTGGGAGGTCAATTGTTTTGTTTTACAGAAAAGTCCTCCTCAGAAAGGTGGGCTGGTGGTCATTTTATTTTACTTAACAGTAGATTGGTAAATACATATCCAGGGACTAGAATTTCAATGAGTAAAAGAAAAACGATCTGACAAATAGAATAAGGGGAATAAGGGCAAAAGGATCTTGGAATAAAGCAGTTGAAATGGAAACAAAAAAAAAATGGATAAATAAAGAATAAAAAAGGGAGGTGTTAGGTTTTTCGATTAGGAAGAGAAGAAACCAAAACTTAATCAAAGGAGCTGTATTGTCTGGCCATGCATAGGCAGGCTAAAGCCTAAGATGGTGACAGCCCTGAGCCAAGGGAACAGTAGGATTTATATAGAAGGGTTGGCAGAAGTTCTTTGTCCATGGATGACGAGCTGGCAAGTGTAGGTTGGCAATTTCTCTGTGGCTACTTTGGGGAATGGGGATAGTTGGCAGGTTATCATTGGCTGGCTTTGGAGCAGGAACTTGGGAGTGGGAAAGTTTAACATTTTAAATGTTATCACACACTTGCAGAATTCCTAAGGGCAGGGGTGAGGTAGGAGCCCAGGGCCTAAGCCTAACAGGAGGTATAATGAAAAACGAGGTGTCTGCAATGGTAGTAAGAGGGAAAGATCGACAGGGCATAAAATACTTGACTAAGCTTTCCAAAGCTTAAGCATCATGCTTAGAAAGCATAGCTGGTTTGTCCTGCTTTTGTTATTTGTTAGAAGTTTTTATTAGAAACTGAAATCAATCAGGTCCTTTCACTTACTATTCCATTGCTTGGCTGAGCATTTAGGTGGGTTTTATACATGCACATTGGTGCGTATCTGGGCCAGGAAAAGAGAATTCTTAACAATCTTAGAAATTCCTATATTGCATATGCAGTGGTGGAATGCAAACTTCCTCTCCTAGTTGTAGAACTTTGTACAAGTCAGCAGGGCTATGGAATATGAACCAGGGAGTTA
>PVKY010013339.1:0-11074 GCA_004027775.1 Bradypus variegatus | reverse complement strand
AGACGTAGCTGAGCTGTGGTTAAGCCTTGCTTCCCTGGTTGATGTGGACATGTTCAAGGTCAACATGATCCCATGATCCCATGATCCCATCCCATCCCCTCCTAAACAGCACTTAGGAGCCATTTGGAAGACTGTGTGATTTTGTCATTAAAAAATGAGTTTGACCTGAACAAATTCTATTTTGAGGTAAAAAGAAGATGAAACAGAATGATTATTCCAGTAAAAAAAAAAAGGTAAATTTAATAAATCTACACTAAACTTGAAAGTCATTGATTGATTTAAACTTTAAGTTAGAATGAAGAAATCTGACTAAGTCACATTTTCAGACCCGGTTACTTGATGCTCCATTAGAATAAATTTCTGTTGTTTTAAGCCACTCAGTTTGTGGTGCTTTGCTATGGCTGTCAGAAACTAACAATTTTTTTTTTGTCTTTTTGTTTCTTGGCTTTGCTCTTTTGTACATCATTAAGAACCCATGAATTTTTATATATTTAGTGTATTTCAATCAATTGCATGATTGCTTTTTTGATGTTCAAATAGCCCCACTTTGGTCAAAGGGGCCCCATCAATGTTGGCTTCTGTGTCCTTTTGACACATTTATTTGTCATTAATGATTTCTAGCTTTGTGGCACAAAATATCCTAGGCTCATCTTGTATATATCCTGCCCAGACCTGAAATCTGACATTACTTTAAGCAGCCCTGATTTTTTTTTTTTAGTTGAAAATTGTAGTTAGAAACCCCAAACTGCATAATTCACACTATTTTTATTAAATATGAAAGCTTATATATCTAAAATTTTATTCCAAGGCAATAACTTCAGAATCTAGTATTTATTTAGGCAATAAAACTCTAATTGCTTGTTTTATTTTAAGCTTACTTTTAAATTATTTATATAAATGGGGATGCATACCTTTCATTTTAAGTGTACCAAAAGTTGAGTCAATAACTATATACCAATGTTTTACTTTTCCAGATGGCACAATTAATATCCAAAATTTCCCAAAAAGTTTGAAATGAGGAATTAAATGAAATTTCAAATGTTTTCATAGCTATTCAAATAAGAATATCAATTTCTTCAGAGTTGGTATAGTAAAAGCTTTTAAAAAAACTTTTAGAAATGTACTGGTAGGATAAAAGCTGTCAAATTCAAATTTTTAACTTGGAATAAGTGAAGGGCTATAATTTCAGGTGTTAGCAGACTCAGGTGCAGGAATGCATCATATTTAAATGAAATGTACAATGCTGTGCGGCAGCAACTCTCAACCTGTGATCTGAGGACCCCTGGGAAGGTTACCACAGTTTTCTGGGGATTCCCAAAGTCCTGAATCTGTATGTAGTCAGATTTTCTTTATAATATTTCAGCTATAGCAGCATATCCCAACAGACTGAATACAGAAGCAGTTATGAAAATCCAGCTGTCTCTATTAAGCCAGATAGTAAAAAGGAGTTTTGCAAAACTATAAAACAATGCCACTTTTTTCACTTTTTAAAATGGAAAAATGTAGTAAGTTTTCATAAAAAATGTTATTTACAGTAACATGTAATAGGTTTATTTTAAAAATATATTAATATACAAATAACTAAAAAATTTGTTTTAATTTCTAATACAGTAAACAGGGACATACATAATCCATAAAAACAAATGCTTGTTAAAACACTCGAATATTTTTAAGAATATAAAGAGATCCTGGGACTAAAAATTTTATGAACTGCTACTCTGTGGTATTATACCTGCACTATTTGTTTACTATTTATGAGTACGGATTGATAGGACTAGATTTTTAATGTAAATATACTCATAGACTTTATAAACTTAATTTTCCTTAAGTACCTTCCTGAATATTAGACACAATGCCTAACTATAATTTAATTTTTACCTTCATTAGGAATATGAGATTTACTTTTCCCCTGGTTACATGACTGCTGAATAGACAGCTGCTCTAATATAGGGAGATAACTCATTATATTTCAACTAGGCACATAAAACTAAACATTCAGTTTAGAATTTAATTGATGAATTTGAATAAAATGGGATGTTCTGAAATTGTTACTTTAGCTTCTTTTGAAGTACAGTTGATTCTTAGTGACAAAGTAAGGTCAAACTTTACTCTTTTTGTATGTTTACTTACTTTCCATTGTAATAAAACCCATACATACTTTTCTTTGTTGTTTATCCACAGAGAGTCCATTTCAGACTGTCCTTTCTTAGTGGCCAGAAACTCCATCTGCTTAATGTGCAGTCACAGTGCCAACAGGGCTGGGTCCAATTCACAAATAAGTACTGACTGCAATTTGATGAGGGTGGTCCACTCAGCTAAGTGCTTCTGGAATTAAGCCCTTCAGCACTCGCCAGAAAAGAGCTTACCTTACAGTTAATTATTTCAGTATCAAATAAGAAAACCTACAAAGCTGGCATGTATCCCCTTCAAGGGAGAGTGATTTTTGTTCTCATTAGGAGCCTCTTGGAGTTCCCGTTATCAGGCCATTGAATTCTCCGAGTAGGTTCTTAAGCCTTTAGAATTTTGAATTGCTAGTGCCAGAGCATCTGGTTTTTACATTAGTACCAAGTGATTTAAAAAGGCAGAGAGTAGTTTGGCAGTATCCGGAAGGAAAATAGAAACCAGAAATGGTAAGGGATGCAATTGGGGGGGAGTCAAATAATGGAGAAACAAAGTGTTTTATGTCTATTCTGTGCTTCTAGGTTCCAGTTTCTTAGTATAATAGCCCAGTTAACAGTTTGTACCATTTGAGTCATAAGTTTGAGTATGAAATTCCACGTTCTTCAAAGTAAACCACCAATTCTGGATTATTCCTTTTGGTTTGCCTACAGTCAGGAAAAATGAACAGTTTTTTAATGTGTGCACTTTAGTAGGTAAAAACGCCTTAAGGAGTCAGAGGAGAGCTCTAGTGAGGCCTTTGCATTCGAGCAGCTTCTGAGGGGAGGGGCGAAGACACAGTTTTATACACTTTTAGCACTTTGCTGCCCTCTCAGCCATTAATCCGGTGCTGAGCTTACAGAAGGTGCTCAATAATTGCTTGTTGAATGCAAATATTAACAAATGATTGCTATTCTCGATCCGTTGGAGATCCGCGCCAGGTTTTCGGATCAACCCGGACAGTAACTCCGGCGGCTTGCTTCCTGCCGGGGGCGGAGCCTCAGGAGAGCGGCCGTGCGGGGCGGGGGGAAGTCGGGGGCGGGGCTTGCCGCCGGTGAGGAGGGCGGGGTCGGCGCGGGGACTTCCCTTGGGCTGAGCAGCGCAGCCGGTGCGGAGGGTGGGCACCAGGCGCCTGTGGGAGGGTAGCGAGACTAATTGGGGATGGGTGGGTGCGGCGCCACCTTCACCTGGTGGCCCTCGGGTCCCAGGACCTTCTCCGGACGCGGCTCGAAGCGGGGCGGATGTTGTTGGGAGGGTGAGGGCGGCTCGGTCTCTAGTCCTCTGGTGCTTGCGGCGGCCACGAGCGTGTGTGCTAGCGCGTGTCTATCCGAAGGCCCGCGCGGCTGCCTCGCTCACTCCTCCTCCTTCCTTACTGGGGTCGGAAGCCGGCGCCTAAGGCGGTGGCACGTGGCCTCGAGCCTACCGGCCCCTCCCCGTCGTGCCTGCGTCCCTAGAGCGCGCCCTCGCCTTGTCCCCCAAAGGGGTCGCCTCCGACCCCAAGCACTGGCTGGGAGGGAGCGCTGTGAAGACGAGCTGCCTGGTGTCTTGAAGTCTTGGACTGGTGGTGGGAGTTCCTAAAGCTTGAGCAACAGGATTTTAAAGCATGTGTCTGTTGTTTTTACTTTTAGGGTTTTGGCCAAATTGGGCAAGGGCACAAAATAACCACTTACCCCTTCTCACCGAGGAAGCGCGGGAGAAAGGGTAAGTAAGGAATGATCAGGGGTGGAAGGAGCTAGGACTCAGAGTGAGCAAGGGAGAGAAAGTTCATATACAGAACTGTCCCTGGGGGAACTTGGGGCTAAATTCTACATTTTCATCAGGAACCTGAAAGCTCACCTTCAACGGTCACAGGATTTTTTCTTTCTTGCTTTCTTTTTTAAAGTTTACTGTGTCTAGAGTTGGCTGGGAGTTGAGCAGCTTGGCTAGATCTCTTTCAGCCATTGTTCTTACCCTTCACCTCTTATCACTTGGAACCTGGGTCCCAGAATTTCTTGCCTCAGGCCCATCTCTTATTAGCTAGCTTTAACTAATCCCTGAGACAGTAAAACAGAAGAATCAAGGGCCTGCTAGATAATTAACAGGAGCTCTTCTCAGGGCTGTTTACATTTTAAAAGGAACCCCCTGTAAAAATCCTTTAGAACCCCAAGGCACAAGGTTAATGGAAATTACCAGGTTGGACCTTTTTCTCTCAACTTGCACTGTGATACCCCTCACATACCTTTTATCTACTTACGAAAAGTTGCAGAATAGCACATTGGAATCCATCCTGGAGATTTATTGTGGTTTCCAGTGTGGTCCTTTCATCAGTTCTTCTCTAGGACTTTTCCATCACTTTTCCAGTACACCACCCCTCTCCCTTTATTGGTAAAATGAGATACGGTTTCTCCCCGAAGTTTGGGTACTTCTTATGTGCCCGATATTGTCATATATGAATAAACGTTTTAAATTAGCTAAAATTTAGGTTAGCTGGAAACAAATGTAGTAAACCATATTCTTGGATACTTACGTGGGAAAATTGGAATTACCCTTGACACTGGCTACTTGTGTCCTAAACCTGCATACTCAGTTGAGATCAAGTGGTAGGTGACCACATACTTTACTTCATGAAAGTTTAGGAAACAATTGTTTATTGGTGATGGGTTCATTTATTAATTCAGAAGATATTTATTTTCTCTTTCTTGCCATGTGCTGAATAGGATAATTTTTTGAATTGTTTAATAAACTTGAAAAGGACCCAATATTAGAAAACCTGCAGAATGTTAAGGATGATATACTTAGGAAAATCAATACTGAAGTAGACTGTTAACTTGCATCAGTTTCTGTACATTTAACCTCTTGTTTTTATTGAAGTGAAAAAAGTTCTTTTGTCTTTTTCCAGTTCCACAAGTTGCATAATGTCAAAACCAAATTACATAATGTTAAATCTTGCAGAGATGTAAAAGGTTATAAGGGAAAGTCTCCTGTGATCCCACTCCCAAAAATGGCGCTGTCAACAATTTGGAGTTTATTTCTTCAACTTTTGTTCCATATGTAAAATTACTATTTGGTAAATTTTTGAAGTAAATTTCTGCTTCATATTCTTGACTATTTACTGCTGCTCCTCACCCCACCCAAAATCATTATGTAGAAGTAGCATGAATGTTTTAGTTTTGTGGACATGGACTGGAATCCTGGCTCTTATTAGCTGTGTCACTTTGGGCCAACCTCTCTGTTCTTAACATCTCATCTGTCAAACAGAACATTGAGTGCATTAAAAAAAAATTGTGCCTGGCATATAGATAATCAGTTTTAATTTCCCTTCCTTTTTCTCTATCTGGATACCCATCACTTTCTTCTCATCTTCCTTTTGATTGTGGGAAGCAATCTAGTACTTTCCTGTAGGGGTTAAGTGTCCCAGTATTTGCATTTTCCCAGGGATCACTGTTATATCTGGGCCTAGGTCATTCACAGCCCTGCCTAAAGAGTGTCAGCTTGAAAAATGAAGGGAAAGAATATCTGTGATGTGTTTAATAGCTCTGACACTGTTCCCAAAGAGAAAGACATACTACTGAATTTAGCTGAGTGTTTAAACTTAGGATTTCTATTTCAGAAATGTCTTTGGTTTATAAGAATTACAATAAAAATGCTGATGTTTCATGTCCAAACTGTCATGATTTTGCCAAGTTGTGGGTTTAATATATAGCTAAGCTGTGTATTTAGTGTATCTAATACTGCTCTGGAAGCTGAGAAAGATAAGTCTACAGACATCTGATTTCACACCAGACATCTGGTTTTACTTTGCTAAGGAGTACATTTTGTCAGTAGATTATGAGCATATCAGCTGTACTGCTGTAGTTTGTAGTATTTCTATCATAAGCTCTGGTCTTTAGGGCTTAGTATGATGTTTTATTCAAATGACAGCATACTAAAAATGAGCACCTGGTCAGATAAGCACATTTCCCACTGGTATCTTTTAGTGTCATTGTTCTTGCAAGTTAACAAGGCAAAATAGCTTCTGTCCTTGGTGATTTTTTTATATTAGGAGTTTATGTGGAAGAATAATACTCTTAAAAGCCTCACTTAAGAACCCACTATATGGTGATGTTAGCAGAAAATTGTGAATGTAATTAATATCACTGAAGTGTACACAGGGTAGTGGGTAAAATGTGAAATTTTGGGTTGTATGTATGTTACCCCAGTAATAATTAAAAAACAAAGCAAAATGTTTAGTCCCCAAATTGGAGCCAGCCCAGGGTGGGAAGGGAAAGAAACCTATTATATTCCAAAAGTTGATTTTCAAGTCTGTTGTTTGTAATGTTTAACAATGTACTTACAGGAATAAAATAGTATTTAGATTTCCAGATCAGAACCCCAAAGCTTTTTTAACTCGTTGTGTGCCTATTATGTATTACTGGTACTGTATCTTCTAACCAATATTTCCAATAGTGTTTTGGATGAAAAATGTACACTGAGTTCCAACCTGGAATGGCTGGTCCAGGTCCCCTCCATTCTGAAGTAGTGAAGAATGTAGAAAAACTCTAGAGGCTGTGATTTCTGGGTTCCTGGAGGGTAGAAGGGTGGGTTTTGTCATTGGTTAGGTATATGACCTTGGACACAAATTCATAAAATGGCATAATTACTCATGGGGATTCATGAGTAATTTATGAGTCGCATAGTGAGTAGCATTGAGTAGCAATGGGTAGCATATGAGTAGCATAATGCCTGGCACAAAATAGGTCCTTGGTAAATAGTTTCATTCATTTTCCTCTAGGTCCTGATCAAAGAGCAAAGCCTTCCCTTCTCTCTCATATCCCAGACTGACCCACTGGCCAGCATTTGTGGTTCTAACTGACAGAACTGTGCATGGGATTTGGGATTTGGAAAGGGATGTGGAAAGCCATGACAGAAGTGGGGTGGTGAGGATGAAAAATCACTGTCCTTGACCAAGGAGTCAGAATCTGGTAGGACAATATACATGTAGATTAATAGTTCAAATTTTTGCCATAATGGATACAAGTGTAAGTACAAAGGAAGCCAATGGAGGCTCTTGATCTCTGACTGGGAATGCCAGGGAAGGATTTTAGTCAAGGTTATATTGTAGCTGAGACTTGAAAGCTGAGTAGGAATGGCAGGTTGACAAGCAGCAGAGAGCATTTCCAGATGGAGCTGATACCATGAGTAGTTGTGTGGCATTATGTGTTTTGGGAACTATATGTAAGTCAGTTATATTGGAAGGTGAAAAGCCAGTCAGGAGTGAGAGAAGTTAACCCTGGATAGCTAATTCGGGGTGTACCCCCTGTGTCATGCATAGTAGTGAGCCATTTAAGAATTGTTGAGTAGGGGAATGCTGTGAAAGATCACTGTAAAGGCAGTGTGCTGGGTAAATTGGGAGTGGGGGGAAGATGAGGGGTGAGGATATAGCAAGATTGGAGGCTAGAGCAGACATTACATTAGTATGGATAAGAGGTTGAGAGTGAGAATGTTTAGGAAAAATATTTAGGAGAGAGGATTAACTCGTCTTTGTGACTGCTTGAATGTAAAAGGCATGGGAAAGTGAGGACACTAGGATGACTCCCTCCTTTCTGGGTGGTGAAGGGGAAAGAAAAGAGGAAGCAGTGTGAGGGAGAAGACGAAGAGTTCAGTTTTGGATATGTTGTGTTTAAAGTGCTTGCGAGTGTATCATTGGAGGATTGGAGTTGTCTGGATGGCCGTTGGAAATAGTACCCTGGGGCTCACAAGAGACTTGGAGGCTGGAGATAGATTTCTGAGGTCTCAACATATGGGTAGTAGTTGAAGGCATGGATGAGAATAAAAATGGTTAGGGCACTCTGTTTAGAAAGAGAAAAGCGCTAAAAGCAAGCCTTAGAGGAAATTGTAATTTAAGGGACAAACCAAGAAGGAGAATGCAAAAAAAACTGAAGGGACAGTGGACAGAGAAGTTGGGAGAAAAGAGAGTGGAGCATTCCAGGCCAAGGGCACTGAGAATTTCAGGAAGAGCCAAGTTAACATTTGATGCTATAAATCAAGTATATTGAAGACTGCAAAGTACCTAGTAGAAGTCATTGGTTTCCTTGGTGTGGTGAATGCAGAAGCTCAACTGCCCTGGTAAGAGGAATGAATTAGCAGGTGAGGAAGTGAGGGCAGAGGATACATGTGCTTGGGTCTCTCCAGAAATGCTGATTAATTGTTCTTCAGTTGGGATTTTTAATTCTACTCTGTGACTGAGAATGAGAATCACTGCTGCAGATTTTCTTGTTTAATATGGAAGAGAGAACATGTTTTTGTACTGAGGAGAGGGAGCCCCATAGAAAAGGAGTTATTGAAAATACAGTTGTCTGTAATAGCTGTTCCTTGGTTGTCATACTTTTCTTGTGAATAAAAATCAGGTTGTCCCTTTGTTTGCTTGCTCCTTCCCAGCTTTTTTATTCATAATGACACTGCTCTTGAATGTCTCTTTAACCCTACTCTTTCCTAGCCCAGAGTTTCACAGTTTGCTTGGTCTTACCTCATCTGGCATTTTTGGAAACATTATTCTCTAACCTAATCCAGTTGTGAGTGAAAATGTCCCTTTTCCTTTATTAAAAATTGGAAATTTTCAAAGGAGTGTACCTGGCAACTAAAGGGAAATAACCAAACCAAACATTCTGTCTTGTTCTTGGTCTTTGAGGGAATACTTAGGGAATAAGGGATGTTTCAGCTTTCATATAGAGATAGTGGTATTTTCTCCCGTTGTGGCATAAACTTCTCTGATTTTGCCACCACTGTTTTATTATATATTAGACAGCTGAAACAGACCAGAGTAATTAAATCAGAATATCTGGAAGATAAGGTCCAGGCATTGATAGTTTTAAAAGCTTCCCAGGTATTCTAATGGCTAATGGTTAAAATGTGGAGCCTCAGGAAAGTCGGATTTGGAGCCAGAAATTGTAGGTTAGATTCTTGCAAATTTTTAAGTTATGTGCCCTTGATAAAGTTACTTAGACCTCTGTAAGCCCCATCAGTCTTCTGCAAATGAGGTAGTAGTATACTTGTCCTGTGTATGTTGTAGGGTTGTGCAGGTCAAAAGAAGTTGTTTGTGTGAAGGAACATTACGAACTGTCACACAGATGTGGTTATAACAATGAAATGTGTTGACCATCTCTTTAAGAGTAGATAAGCCAAGAGCCAGCCACCTTGTCCGAAGATACTAAACATTTTATGGATTGAGATTTAAGATTCCACCATCATGAATATTTTGATGATGCAATTTACTGCATCCAGGTAATGCTAAAAAGTCAGTGAAGACCTAAGGCAAAAAAGCAAATCTTTAAAGAAACAGCAGTTAAGCACTTCCAATTTGGCTGTTAATTCTAATTGTTTACTATTATACAAAAGTTTATTGTGATTAAGATTATGAAGTATATAAATAATCTTAATAGTTTAAATGTTCAGTATTAAAATGCTATAACTATATTGGGTGCTTATTTTTAAGATCTGTACATTAAAAAAATATGGATCTTAGAGAAGATAATAAAAGCCCCATAAAGCACCTAGCAGCATCATAAATTCACTTATATTCCATCGTGTTTGTTAAGTATACAGGGACATAGACTGCATCTCTGTAATGTGTTAAGCCTGGTATATTGCTGTCAGTCATATAAGAATTATCATCCTTACAGTATTACAACTGTCATTTTATTTGAGAGGTGATATTGTTCAATGTCAAGGAAGCTGACTAGATATGGTTGGTTCCTTTACTCGCCGTTATACTATAGCTCTCTGAGCTTCCTGTGTTCAAATGGCGATGTGTTAGTTTTCTGTAACTTTGTAACACGTCAAAAGTGGCTTAAAACAACAATAATCATTTATCATCTCATGGTTTCTGTTGTCCAGGACTTCAGGAGGAACTATTGGGTGACTCAGAGTCTCATGAGGTTGCCATCAGCTGGCAGCTGGGGCTGCAGTTATTGGGAGGCCTATCCTGGGCCAAAGGATTCATTTCAAGGTGGCCCACACATATAGCTGGCAAATTGGTTTCTCTCCACTCCGGGCTCTTCATGGGGCTGTTCTCTCAGCCTGGGAGCTGGCTTTCCCTGGGGCGGAATCCAAGAGGCTAAGCTGGAAACTGCAACACCTTTTATGACCTGTCCTTGGAAGTCACACTCTGTCATTTCTGATGTCTTCTGTTAGTCGTACATGCCAGCCCTGATCCATTGTGGGTGTGGGAGGGGATTAGACAATGGCATGCCTTAGGATTGCTTTGAGTTTCAATTAAAAATTCAGTAATAGTCCTTTGAAAGCCATTTAAGTGTGTACAAATGTAATATAGAAGTGATATTATTTTCCTTGACCAATAATATTTAAGCTGAATAGAACTTGAGTTACTTTGCTTTGTGTCATGCTAGCATCATGACATCTTCTGCCTTTCCAGAATCTTTTTTTAAAATACTGTATAGTTTCTTAGAGCAGTTTTAGGTTTATAGAAAAATTGTGCACACACAGTTTCTTAAATAAATTATTAACACTAGTGTAGTACATTAGTTAACAACTAATAAACCAATATTGATATATTATTAACTAAAGTATATGGTTGACATTAGGGTTTACTCTGTGTATAGGTTTTGGAAAATGCTTAATGTCATGTATCCATTATTATAGAATCATTCAGAATAGTTTCACTGTCCTAAAAATGCTGTGTTTTACTTGTTTGTCCTTGTCTCCTTTTTCTGAAATCTTGATATCCTCTGATCTTTTTACTGCCTCTTTAGTTTTGCCTTTTCCAGAATGTCAAATATTTGGAATCATACAGCATGTAACTTTCTCAGTGACTTCTTTCACTTGACAATATGCATTTAAATATCCTCCTTGTCTTTTCATAGTTTGATAGCTCATTTCTTTTTATTGCTTAATAAAAGTATTGTATAGATGTATTATAGTTTGTTTACCAATTTACTTAATG
>PVKY010013338.1:0-11080 GCA_004027775.1 Bradypus variegatus | reverse complement strand
TTCTATTTGGAGTTCGCTGGGCATTTATGATTTGTGTGTTCATGGTGTTGAGAAGATTTGGGAAGTTTTCCCCAATAATTTCTTTGAATACTCTTCCTAGACCTTTACCCTTTTCTTCCCCTTCTGGAACTCCAATGAGTCTTATATTTGGAAGTTTTATTTTGTCTGTCATGTCTCTGAGGTCCATTTCGATTTTTTTTATTTTTTTCCCCATTCTTTCTTTTGTGTTTTCATTTTCCTTTCTGTCATCTTCTAGGTCACTGATTCGTTGTTCAGCTTACTCTAGTCTTGTACTGTGAGTATCCAGGGTCTTTTTAATTTGGTCAACAGTTTCTTTAATTTCCATAAGATCATCCATTTTTTTGTTTAAACTTGCAATTTCTTCTTTATGCTGTTCTAGGGTCTTGTTGAAATCCTTGAAACCCTGTACCACGGTCTCATTGTTCTCTTTTATTTCTTTGATTAGTTGTTCTAGGAGCTGTGTCTCTTCTGGTCTTTTTGTTTGGGTGCTTGGGCTTAGGGTATCCATATCGTCCGATTTTCTCATATGCTTTAAAATTTTCTGTTGTTTTTGTCCTCTTGGCATTTGCTTAATTTGATGTGGTTCTTTTAGGATTTGTAGACCGATTGAAATCCTTATCTCTAGTTTATCTGTTCTAGAGTTTCGTGGAGTACAGTTTCTCTAACTAGTCAGCAGGTGGCGTCCACGAGCCACCTATTCTCCACAAGCCAATTCCCCCCTGCTTAGCCTTTGGAGTGAGTTAGGGAGTGAGTCTTGTGGGGTCCAATTGGTGTACCAAGTTTGCGTGTGTAGTTGGTGTTGCCTGCCCTATATATGGGGCATGTATCTGGGCGGTCAGGGAGGATGGGTGGCTATAACAGAAAACTCCCTGGTGATGCTGCAGTTTTAAAGCTGCTGCAATAGTCTAATCCTTCAGTTCAGTCCTGCCACTGTTTGTCTCTGCCACTGACCCTCAAGTCTTTGGTATAGTCGTATGGCCCCTGAGATTTGTGAGTGGGTCCCTTTTCCCGTCCGTGCACCCCTTGGTCCTCTGTTGAGGAATGACTCTGCTATGTCACCAGTGAGTGCTGTCCCCCTAGGGTGGTTCTGGGCTGCTGGGCTTTGTAGGGAGGCTTCCAGTCTGCTTAAATGATATCTGAATTTGGCTTTGTTATTTCATGCTGCTCCACCTTCCCAGCTCTGGGACAACCAGCTGAGGGTGCAGGGACGGCTGATGTCCACGCCCAATTTTGTGGTGTTTGCGTGTTATTTGAAGCACTTTTGTCACACTTGGTTGACTGGGGCAGCTCTGGGCTATGGGGCTGGCAACAGGCAGGAATGTTTCCTGTCCACCAGGATGGTGGCTGTGAGCTTACGGCTCCCTTTTCTTGGGAAGTTGTGGTGTTTATGAATTCTCTCAGCCTCTAGATTATTGCCTTTTGTCTCAGAGCTCTCTTAGTTCTGCACTCATTTTAGAGTCATAATTTTAGAAACAGAAAAGAAAAAAAAAGGTCTTCCTCACAGATCTAGTGGGTTATTGCAATGTTAAGAGACAAAGCAATTAGGGCCATTAATGAGAGATCCAAGGGACAGAGAGTTCAGTCCGTCTTCAGGAATTGCCTGAGCTCTGCCCTTCCCCCTTCGAAGCGCCCGAACTCCAAAGAGCCGCCACTTTTTTTTTATTTATTTTTTTGTTTTCTTTTCCTGGGTTCCCAGCGCTGGCGCTCCCTCCTCCCACGGGACCGAGCCTGGCTGGGAGGGGCGCGGGTCCCCTGGCTGCAGAACCTTTCTGAGTGGTTCCCCCTCCCTGCTGTGCTTATCCAGGACCTCTGCTGCGGCAGAACCATGACACGTCACAAGTGCGCGCCGTTCTCCAGGCAAGACCTGGGATGCCGGGCTGTGTACGGGCGCTCCCAGTCTACTTCAAAGATGGTTGAGTAGGAGGGGTTAACTCCTCCCTTTTCACACAGCTCCGCTCTCCCAGCTCTGGGACAATCAGCCGTGGGTGTATTCAAAGCCACTGTCCACGGCGGATAATGTGGCATGTGACTGGTGCCGCAAGGAAAGGTCCCTGTCAGGCTGGGTCTCTTGGCGCGGCTCCGTGCCGTGCGTTCGGCCCCGGGCAGGAGCAGCCCCACCCGCCAAGGAGACAGCTGCAAGCAGCGCGGCCCCTTTCTTTCTCCTGCCCCTGGCTCCCCTTTGTTCCCCTGGACCCAAGACAGTCAGCAGTGGGTATGGGAAGGGGAATCTCCACTCCAGACACCCAGGTGCTAGTCCACATCAGTCCCGTCCTATCTGCCGCTTCTCCCGGGCTCCAAGTCCCAACCCGCTGTTTCCCCGCACTGCAGCATGGCCGAGGGACTCAGCCGAATCACTCACTCGTCCCAGAATGCAGACTCCTGGTTTCACCAAATGCACGTTCCCTGTGGCTTTAGCAGACCTTGTCCGGCTGGTGCTACCCTGGATTTGATGTTCTGGGTCACTTTCTTGTTTCCGCTCAGTGTCTTTCACGGAGGTGTCTCCCTGCTCTATCTCACCTAGCCGCCATCATAGGTGCCTCACCCTATGTGTTTTTATATAGTGTTTTTGCTTTTATTCATTTCTACATAACTGATTTTTATTTTCTGTCAATCCAAGAATTATTTGGAAATATTTTAAAAAATAATTTCCAGGTGTAGAGGTTTTTTCCTGCTTACCTTTCTGGTTAATCTTAAATTTAATTATATCCTGATCACTGATTTCCTATTTTGGAATTTGAGGTTTTCTTTCTGATTTAATGCAATTAGTTTTTATAACCATTATCCACCGTATGAACTATATTGTGTATGATCATCTTCAAGACTCAAGGATACTAGATTGCAGTTCAACAGTTTTAGGTATTTCCTTCTAGCTATTCTAATACCCTAAAAACTAAAAACAGATACCTATGTAATGCATGAGAATAACCTCTCAACTCCATTTGAAATCTCTCAGCCACTGAAACTTTATCTTGTCTCATTTTTCTTCCTTCTTTTTGGTCAGGAATGCTTTCTCAATCTCATGATGCCAGATCCAGGCTCATCCCTGGGAGTCATGTCCTGTGTTACCAGGGAGATTTACACCCCTGGGAGTCATGTCCCTCATAGGGGGCAGGGCAGTTAGTTTACCTGCCGAGTGGGCCTAGAGAGAGACAGGCCACATCTGAGCAACAAAAGAGGTTCTCTGGTGGTGACTCTTAGGCACAATTATAAGTAGGCTTAGCCTCTCCTTTGCAGTAACAAGTTGCATGAGGACATGCCCCAGGATTGAAAGCTTGGCCTACTATAGTGGTAGTTCCCATTGCTTGAAGAGAATATCAGGAATTCCCCAGGTGAGGAAGTTTAATATTTTAATATTTTCACATTTTTCCCCAGTCCCTCAAAATTATCTGGCTTTGCAAATACTTTTTATTCTCTGCCCATATTACTCTGGGATGTATCGGGGTTTCACACTAACCTGTACGAATCAACTAGATCCCTCCCCATATTCAAGGTTCCATGTAATTATGCTGTTTGAATAAACTGCCCATGCAATTTAAATTATATAGCATGCTACAGAAAATAAAGATTTTCTACCAAATCAACATCTCTTTGTTCTTACACAGAAATTGAGGTTTTAGAACACAGTCAATATCATCATTGTACATTACAATTAGTCCATATTAGTGAGGCATTATTTTTATTTGCAAATAGGTATAATTTTACTTATTCCTTTTCCATTTGGGCACCTTTTATTTTTCTTGCCTAATTGCTCAGGCTAGCATTTCCAGTGCAATATTAAGTAACAGGAGTAATGTAGGCATCGTTATCTTGTTCCTGATTTTAGGTGAGAAAGCTTTTGTTCTTTCAGCATTAAGTATGGTGTTAGTATGGGCTTTTAATATATGCTTTTTATCATATTGAGGAAGTTTCCTTGAATTCCTAGCCTTTTTTTTTTAGTGATTTTGTAAGAAAGGGTGCTAGATTTTGCCAAATGCCTTTTCTTGTCAATTGAGATGATTATGTGATTTTTTCCCCCTTCCTTTTGTTAATGTAGTGTATTTCATTGCTTGATTTTCTTATGCATTCCTGGCATAAATAACCACATGGGGATGGTGTATAGTCCTTTTAATATGCTGCTGGATTCAGGTGGCTGGTGTTTTGCTGAGGATTTTGACATCAATACTCATAAAGGATATTGGTCTGTAATTTTCTTTTCTTCTGGTATCTTTATGTCTTTGGTGTTAGGGTAATGATGGCCTCATAAAATGAATTAGGAAGTATTCCCTCCTCTTCACTTTTTTGGAAGAGACATATATGTATTCATATTAATTCTTCTTTGAATGTTTAGTAAAATTCACCAGCAAAAGTATCAGGTCCTGGACTTTTTTTTGTTGTTAGGAGGCTTCTGATTACTGATCCCACCTCTACTTGCTATTAGTCTCGTTGAGAGTTTTTGTTGAGAGTTTCTTCTCTTTCTTGATTCAGTTTAGGTAATTTGTGTATTTCCAAGAATTTGTCAGTTTGATCTAGGTTATCTAATTTGTTTTCATACAGTTGTTCACAGTATCCTCTTATAAACCCTTTTATTTCTGTTGGGTCAGTAGTACTATCATCCCTTTCATTTCTGATATTAATTACTTTCATCCTGTCTCCTTTTTTAAGTCAGGCTAGCTAAAGTTTTACCAATTTTATTGATCTTTTCAAAGAACCAACTTTTGTTTTGTTGATTCTATTGTTTTTCTATCCTCTATTTTATTTATGTCTTCTCTCTAATCTATTATTATTATTTCCTTCCTTCTGTTCCCTTTGTGTTCATTTGCTCTTCTTTTTCTAGTCCTGTAGGGGGCAGATTAGGTTTCTGATTTGAAATCTTTCTTGTTTCTAATGTACCCCACTGTTTTTTTATTTTCCTCTAATAAGGCTTTCTTGTATACTACTTCATCAAAACATCTCTTTTAAAAGGTTGTAGTGACCTTCTTGTTGCTATATCCAGTGATCTGTTCTCCATTCTAATTTTTTTTCAACCTTTCAGCTACATATAGGATAAGGTTGATCCAGTTCTTCTCATCTTGAAATATTTTCTTCAGTTGACTTCTGGGATACCCCCTATATCAGTTATCAATTGCTGCATACTGAGAAACCAGAAGGTTAGTAAGTTAAAACGATAGCCACTTATATGCTTATGATTATGTGGGTTGGTAAGTTGGGCTGGAGTCAACTGAATGGTTGTTCTGCTGTTCTCATGTAAAACCACTATTATTACTACAATATTTCTCAGCTTAACTGGGGCTGGAGGTTCTAAGATGATCTCATTCACATGCCTGACAATTGGTGTTGGCTATTGGATGTTCTTCTCCCTCCTATTTATGAGCCAGATGTTTTTTATATGGCAATAGGGAAAATTCCAATGTGTAAGCACTTACCAAGCCTCTCCCTTTGTCATATGTGTTTATATCCCATTGACGTAAACAAGTCACTTGGCCAAAGCCTGAGTTACCGCGGGAAGGTGCAGAAGTCATTGGACGCCATTAATTAATAAGCCACTAAATAACTTTCTCTGGATTCTCTTATTTGACTAGTTAACTCTTTTTCAGTATCTTTTGCCTGATTTGTTTTCATTTCCTTGACCTTTAACAGTAGCATACTTTGGACCTATTCTGTATCTGAGGGTTCACATACAGAATTACTCTCTTGGTAATCTCATCAAATTTGATGGCTGTAAACAGTTGGGCACTGATGAGTTTTCAATTATATTTCCAATTCTGATCTTTTCCTTGAACTCCCAACTCAGCATATCAACCTTCCTAAGCATTTCCACTTAGATGTCTGTGTTTATTTGTACCCCTCAAATGCATGTGTACAAAATCAAACATCTGAAATTTACTCCCAAACCTTACCCCCTTCTCCATCATCTTGATTATCTTTGGAAACTCATCCTTTAAGTTGAAACTAAAATCTTTGGTGTCATTTTCTTTTTCTTCCACACTCCATTTTCATTCTGTCAGCAAATTTGAAATCTGACCACTGCTCACTATCTCCGTAATAACTGCTCTAATCCAACCTACCATCATGTCTCATCTGGATTATTTTATTTGCCTCCTAATTGGTCTCACTGCTTCTGTCCTTGCTCAGTACAGTCTGTTCCCCACAGGGCTTCCAAGATGTTCTTTTAAACTGTAAGTCTGGAAAATGGCAGTAGTGGCAGAAGCTAATGTTTCAACCTCTCTGAATCCTCACATAAAAACCAAATACCTAGTTAAAAAAATAAAAATCCATTAATATTTACAGCAAAACCGTATTACCAGGTATCTCTATGAGACTGAAATTACAAATGGGTGGGAACAAACAGCCAATAGCCACAAGGCCTGCATTATATTGGCATCAATGTGGCAGAAAGCAAAGAGAAGCATTTGTGCTAACAGATGTAAAGAAAGGATACCTCCAAAATAGCTAACAGGTTTTTAACTGGAATGTGGAGGGGACCAATTTGAGAAAAAGAACCTAACCTCATTCTCAAGTAGCTACGTTAAGAAGGTCTCACATGAACAATATCCTCTTAGTTCTTATTCTTGCATGTTGATAGTCTTGTGTCCTTTTGTGCTACCCAAAATCAGTTTTGCCAGTTACAGAATTATTCGCATACATGTTATTTCCTTGAGGATCTTAAATGCCACTAGAGAATGACCTTCAGGCATTCAAAATGATTAAAGAGACATCAACATAATGACAGATGATGAACATTAAAGTTATAGTTTTCTTGTAGAAATAAGATTGATGGCTAAAAGGAAGAGAATTTGTATGTAATGGTTATTTCCCAGATAATTTTATAGTGTAACTAGAAGAAAAAGTTAACACTTTTGCAAAAAAATGTATGCGAAAAATTGAACAATTCCCTAATTATATTGGTGATTCTATTATTAGTAATGTTATTCTGAAACTATTATGCTTGCAATGTAGGATAAAATAGATTAAGGATACTAGAATTCTTTCATCCCATGTACCTGAGAAACTGAATTATTGGTCTGGAAGAGGGGGCTGAGATGTTGATTTAGTTTCCCAGATGCTAAAACAAATGCCATACAATGCGTTGGCTTAAACGATGGGAATTTATTGGCTCATGGTTTTGAGGCTACCAGAGGTCCAAAATCAAGGCTTCAGCAAGATGATATTTTCTTCCTGAAGACTGTGGCATTCTGGGGTTGGTTGCTAGCTATCCTTCGTCCTTGGCTTTTCTGTCATGGGCATTATACATGGCAATGTCTTCTCCTCTGGGTTTCTTTGACCTTTGGCTTCTTCCGCATTTTTTTCTCTGCGGTCTTCTCTGTAAGTCCTCCAGTAATAGAAGTAAAACCCATGCTAATTCATTTGGCCTACACTTAACTAAAAGTAACCTCATCCAAAGGTCCTATTTACAATGGATTCATACACACAGGAATGGATTATGATTAAGAATATATTTTTTCTGGGATAAAGAATTCAATTTGCCATAGATATAATATAGTACAGATCAGCCCCCTTTAGGGCTGAATTTGAATTATATGAACTTCTGAGGTATTTTATCTTTTAAAAAGTTGGGTATATGCATGTACTTGCACACATACATATGTTTGTGTGTGTGTGTGTTATAGGAAACAAAGACCAACACACTAGCAGTGAGTATCCCTGGTGCTCAACGATTTGGCACTTGAAATGCCATCTCTCACTAAAATGAACAAGGCTTCTTGGAGAAATGCCAAATTCCAGGTCTAAATGTCTTGTCATACGAGAAAGGAAGCTCTGAGAGACTGCTAGTGTCTTGTCGAAGGACTCAGGAGCCAATTTGAAGAGTCTCCCACTGACCGTGGACAATTAGAGCTTGGAAAAGGATAATAATAGCAATTGATTAAAACCTAAAACTGTGAGTTCATAATGATATTAGAAACAATTAATTGGTCACCTTCAGAGGATGACGGGAAACCAATTCATTAATTTGAAAACTAGTAAATAAAGAGAAAGAATCAGTGTTTTTCTTGGCTTTCCTATATAAATTCAGTTACTTAATAGTAGATGAAAAGAAATATCTCCTTATGAAATTATTCCAGCAATGAAAATGACCCTGTATCCCTCCAGTTGCTCCTTCCCCATTCTAAAAAAAAAAAAATCAGTTCTGAAGTCATTAGATGAGGCGGCACCAAGTAGACATGTAGGAGGTGGCGGTGGAATGGGCAGCCCTGGACAGTCAAGAGGGTGTCAGAGCCTGAGCATGGGGAGGAGGGCATTCGTTCAGGGCGTGGCCTGGTGTGGAGACTGAGAACTTAAGCAGGGTAAAGGGGGCTTCCGTGTGTGGTGGGGAGCCATGCATGACCTGGTAAGGGGAATGAGAGCAGAATGAGGATAGTATCTGCATGGAAAGTTGCCTGGCAGGTTCTGTCAAACCTCAAGTGAAGGGGAGCCTGGCAAAGGGTGTCAAAACCCAAGCAGAGTGAGGAGGGCGGGAGAGCCCATCATGTAGAATCAACATGAGCAGAGAGATAATAGAATACATACAGTAACAAAGAATAGGAGGTTATTTACATATAGGGGGAGTTAGTTAAATAAATATATTAAGGATGATGAAATGCAGGTTGCAGTCTGCTAGAGAAGAGTTATATATGTGAAAAAGGACAACAGAAAAACCTTGTGGTGATGAATTGCAGGTTTCAGCATTGTGGTAGATTGAATTATGTACTCCTCGAAAGACATGTTCTTTCCTGTGGGCATGGACCCCTTTATAAATGGAATCTTATGAAGATGTTATTTTTAGTTAAGGTATGGCCCAGCTGAATCAGAGTGGGCCTTAATCTGTATTACTAGAGTCCTTTATAAGCAGAAGAAATTCAGACACAGTCATGGAAGGCCACACAAGAGCCAGAAGTCAGCAAAACCAGAAGAGTAGCCACAAGGAGAGAAAGATGGCCATGTGACTGCACAGATAGAAGCCAAGGAGCCCACGGATTGTGGCAAGTCATAGACTCTCAGAAGAAGGCATAATCTTGCTGACATCATGATTTTGGACTTCTAGTCTCTGAAACTGTGAGACAATGAATGCTTGTAATTTAGACCAACCTACTGTATGGTATTTGTCATGGCAGCCTGGCATGCTAAGACATGAGTTAACATATGTTTTTTTAATAGATATAGATATAGAAATAAATATAGGTGGTAATGTATAGATATGTTTATTATATATATTATGTTTATTTGTATATTAATATAAACATATTCCCCGGTTCTGTCCATTGAGAGAGAGGGCATGGGAGCAGTAACACCCTAATAGCATTAAGCACATCTAGCACACACATCTAAGAATGGGAGCAGATGGTTCTATTTCCATAAGAAGGGATGCTGGCAGGCAAAAACAAAGATGTTTCTACTGTAGGAGGCAATATATGTACACTGTTTTTTTTTTCATTTTATATAGAGAACATCAAAAGGGGCTGTTTGATTATTAAGTTTGTATATTTAGAAACAGCTTAAGCATATTAAAAATAGATGGTAGGAGAGAAGGAACATGGCAGCGGGAAGGGAGTGAGCCACTCTGCGCCCCTCGCCGCTGCTGCCGCCGCGTCTGCAGGAATAGGTTTCATATGGGCAAGCCCCATGATCAAGACTTGACTCACGAAACTGGGAGTACCCAACGCCTGTGAGAATATCAGGAATTCCCAGTTTACCTGGTTCAGATCTTCAAAAGTAGTACAAGGGGCCGCCCGCACTGCCGCCGCCACCGCCTACACCGGGACCTGAGCCCGTGGCACTGGAGGTGAGTGGGCGCTCACCGCCCGAGCGCCCCCGAGGCTTTTGGGTGGTCGCTGCCGCCACCAGGCCCGCACCGCCTGCGCTGCTGGAGCCCCGCGGAGGAGCTGCCGCCGCCGTAGCCGCCAGGGACGGAGCCCAGAGGAACTGGCAACTACCCAAGAACTATATGAAACAGAGTTTTCGGAGTGTCCAGTAACCAGTCACACATCGGATGCAAGTTGGGAATTGGAGGAAAAGCCGAGATCGCAGCGAACATTGTAAGTTCCCCGGACCAGAGGTCTGGCGCCCCTCCCCACCCAGATCTCACAGACTGTTTTGCTGCTGACTCCCTGAAAAGGGGAAAGGAAGAAACAGAACCAGGGAACAGCAGTCTGCTGGGGGCAAGAGGAGGGGCTCGGCCCACCATCAGCTGCAGAATTAATTAACAGGTTGATTGACTGATCTTGGGAGCTGGGGGTGCTGAGGAAGGGCTGGGCTCCGAGAGGTGGGGGCACCTAAAAGCGGGCACCCATTCCCAGATTCCAAAAGAGCCATTTTTTTTTCTCCTACATATTGTCCCTTCTGGCTTCTCACTGATTCTTTATCTTTTTGCATCTTGGTGGCCCCGGCAGGGGTGGAACTGAAGCTGCTGGAAGTACTTATCAGACAATAGCCTAAGGTGTATCTTTAAATGTTCTATTCTGACAGCCAGAGCTCCCAGTCTGGAAAAAGACTTTTAAAAGTGACTCCTCCTTTTTTTTTTTTTTAATCTAAAAGTAACATATGTAGTTGTTTTCTATCGGGAGGCCCAGGTTGAGGGTCTGGGCTGGGCTTGGAGGGAGACAAACTACCCAGAGCATCTCAGAGATCCGTGTTCACTACTGGGGGTCTCCACCCCCATCTTTGATTGGCAACTCAGGCTGACCAGGGAGTCTGGCTGGAGCGGCACCAAAGAGGAGAGAGGATTAGGGAATAGTGCTCCTGAGAGACATCTGGAGTTCTGAGGATTGAGAGAGTGGAGGGAGGTCCAGCTCAACTGGCAGTCCTCCTCCTGGGAACTCACACCCCAGGGGCTGGAATTCAGATTCCTGCTTCAGTCAGCCATGCCCCTGACATGATCAGAGTCACCAGGAGAACTAAAGTCTCCACACCTCCTTACACTGGTGGGGGAGCTGCAGGCTGGCAGGCGCCGCCTGCTGGACTGGAGAGGAAAAGCATGAATTCTAAAGGACTCATATGAAGGTCTCATTCTCAGGAAAACTCCATACATTCCCAATGAGACCCAGGCCTCACTAGACTGGGAAAATCTGACTGGGGTCGACCATAT
>PVKY010013337.1:0-11074 GCA_004027775.1 Bradypus variegatus | reverse complement strand
AGGTGGGGGCCTTGGTAGCTACACCTTAGAAGACCCAATCACAGCTGTGGTCCAAATCCACGCTGCTGTCTCCTTCAGTATGGCCTGGAAGCTATCGGTGGCTTTTACATTTGTATGTGGTTGAAAAAAAAAAAACGTCAAAAGGACAATGTTTCATGACCCAGAAAAATTATATGAAATTCAAATTTCAGCGTCTATACAGAAAGTTTTACAGGAGCACAGCTACATTCATTCCTTTAGGTTTTCTATATGGCTGCTCTCGCAACAGCAGAGTTGAATAGTTCCAATGGAGTCCATATGGCCTAGAAAACTGAAGATATTTGCCATCTGGCCCTTTAGAGAAAAAAAATTTTACTGGCCCCTGCCTTAGAGAGCAGGGCAGAAATGATAGGAGATGAAAGATTTATGAGCCTGGTCACTATGAACTTTGCCCTAAAGGCAATAGGGAGCTAAAAGTTATCTCACATTCAGGTTTGTGTTTCGGAGCAGCTTTTAGACTTCTCTTACCATTATTTTTTTCTTAAACCTTCTGCATTCTGTTTGCTCCCTACAGGCAGGGGATTCTCAAGTCTCCATAGCTTCTCAGGTAAGGAAAAGAGACACCTCTGGGAAATGTCATGGGGTGCTTTTAAAAGGCAGGTGTATGTTGTAACAGATGCTAACATTGCCTGCAGCAAAGCCTTAAAGAATGGAAAATTACACTTTAGAGCACACCTGAGTGGGCCAGAGGAGGGGTGTGTAGGTGGGGAGCTCCCTCTCTCGCCCTCTCTCTCCAGCCAGCTCCTGAGCCCTCAAGGGACAGAGGGTCCGGGGTTAAAGCCAAGGAAGCAGAACTGGACCCCACTCCCCCAAGTCTCAGCAAAGCTTCACTTGGGTTTCTTCATTTGAAGAACATGATTTTCAATTGTCTGCCCTTTCAACAAATCTGAGTCCCAGCTATGGCTCTGCCACTCAAACCTGGGGGGGGGGGCTTGGGCAATGACCACACCTCTCTGTCCCCCAGTTTCCTCTGGAAAAATTGGCTAATAATTTCCCCTATGAGAGATGGCTCTTGTGTGGATTAAATATTACAGCCAAAGGGCACAGCAATACCCAGCACACAGCAAACATCCAGTAAGGGTCAGCCAGTGTCTCAGGCTTGGTGGCTACAGCAGGGAACCAGGCTGAGGCCCCAGCCCTTCCTAACACGTGTGAGGGGTGGTGTGGGTATGGGAGAGTGATTTAGATAGCAGAGAAGCCTCTTTGAGGAAGAAACATTTCAGCTGTGACTTAAAACCTCTCCTGAATAAGGAGGCAGCAACTATGCAAAGAGATGGGTAAGACCGTTCCATTTATTAATAATCTCATAGGCGTGGACTTTGCTCTCCACAATTACAGGAAAACTGTGTAAACTAACTTTCTATAGCTTCTCATTTTCAAGGGAAGTTCTACATTGAGCCCTCGTGTGTTAATCCAGGTTCCGATTCCCATTTGTCAGACTTCCATAACTGGGTTCACTGCTGTGCTCATTCTACTGATAGATGTGAGCTACAGAAAGCTCAAGGGCTTAACAAAATTGACTTTGTGTAAAATGCACCGAAGACCCCTGAGCGGACTCTTTTGTCCTTCAGTTGTCCTTGAGTTGTTTCTGAGCGGGCTAACCCCCGTCCCCTCTGGTTCACAGATGTTCTCTATCACCTCGTCGTGATGCTAGGAATTTGTGCCAACTTATAGGAGAAAGCCAGGCAGCTGCTCCTCCACCCAAGGTCACCTCCTCTGCCGAAGAGAAAGATACGTTTATTGTGCTGCCAAAAAGAACAGACAGAAGACCATATTGCTGAGGAGCAGAGAATAGCACATTGCCAAATATGTGTTCCAGTGATTTTTGTAAATTTCAGCGATTAGTTTTCCTTTGTGCCCCACTTCCTCTTGCTACTCCCCATGGCTCATAGGTCCTGCAGCTGGGGGAGGAGACTGCCTCCAGTGGAGGCCTCTGAAAACTATTCTAATTTGAAAAGGCTAGCGCATCTCCTCAGGTAAAGCTGGGCATTTTGAGGAGGATGCAGGGCAGATACACAAGCCAACGCCAAGTACAAAATGCAGAGGAATAGGCAACTTTGCCAAAGAGGGGCTGTGTCACTGACGCTGTGTGACTCTGCCTGAGGACCGGGCTCGGGTTCCAGTCCTTCCAGAGAGGACATGGGAATGAGAGAGGAAGACAAATGTTTTGCTCCAGCTTGAGTAATATAAGCGAAAATGATTCCTGAGAGCCCCCAGTGCTAACCTAATTTGTTTTTATTATAGAGTTTCTTATATATGTATAAACATTATATAGGCATTCTATCGGTATTAAGTCCTTGTTTTTATAGCTTACATATACTTCTAAAATCAAGAGACAGTCAAATAGAAATAACACTATAACATGTATAAAATTCCCATTGATGTGAACATCATAGGTAACATGGTTTTGCCAAAATAAAACCACTGCTTCCAACAGGACTCGGGGGTGGTGCCACGGCAGGGTTCTCCCCAGGGGCTTGGCACCCGAGCCTCCCACAAGGCTTGTGATGCTCAGCGCTCTCACTGTTTTTTCTACTTGCTCTACTGCGGTATCTTCATTTCTAAAGAATGATCTGACCTCATTTAAACTTTTCCTGAATAGTCAAGCCCACCTCTGTTTTTGTCTCATTAACTTATGAAATTAACTCAGAAATTAAACCAGTTCTCAATTTTCTAGAGACATAGCACATGTTTGTTTAGCAGTAGACAAGATTAAAATGACCCCACGTAGACAAATCTTGGTCTCAAAGCTGGTGCTGTAACCAGTTTGAAATCTCTTCTTGCTATAAACTCAGACTTTTTTGTCGTCAGGAGCGACCGAAGGAATATTTTATTGGTTCTAGTCAAAAACTCTTAAGTAGAATACACATAGACATAATTATAAATCCTTGGCTGTCAGAGAAAAACAATGTTGTATTAGTTTTGGTTTATTTTATCATCACGCTTATGATTTTGTATCTCTACTTGATGCTATGAAATAAAATGTCTTAAAATAAATAACCTATGACCACAGTTTACAGTATAAATACATCAAATTGACAGCCAACTCCTCCACCCTCCCAGGAATTTTTACAACCAGGGTTTCTAAGATTCAAATTTATACCACAGGCTATCAGTCATTCTATCCTACATTCACATTTCAAAAATTCCACTGTTGGGTTTCCAATGTCAGGAGGTGAAGCCATTTATTATGATTTACATTTGGGGGAAAAGGTGGTCATCCCTGCCCATAAAGCCGTAATGTCTCTAGCAACTGGGCGTGCTTCGACTTAAAGTGAACCAACAGTCCCGTGGTGTTTGGTTACCTTTCCTGCCTCATAACTTCTCTATTGGAATTAAGATAAAGAAACCTCAAAACAATCCCTTTTGTAAATTCCCATTAGTGCTAACATAAAACAGACATCCAGAGAAGGAATAAAGAGTGCATTCTCCCTTAGGTATTTTTAGTAGACATAGAAACATTACTAGATACATATTTTAAGAAACTGCTGTCATAAAAATTCCTGATCAGTCAGTATCCCTAAAAGACTCAGCACATGTGTGTGCATGCTTTTGTGGTGTGCATGTCTGTGTGTGCACATGCATGCAAATATGTTTTTATATGTACATGCTTGCGATGTCAAATGCTAATATAGTGTGCAGTGAAAAAGGCAGAGGTTAAAAGTATTATATGAACATAACTTCTGTAAGCATGTGGATGAGGGCTGGGAGGGAACAAAACCACACATATACGTTCAATACATATACAAGGGTGGGATAATAAGGGACAGTTGTCTTATGCCACCTCCTTCCCTACATCTGACTATCATTTTTCTAATGCTCTTTTTTAATGCAAATTTTGTTGAGATATATTCACACACCATATATTCCATCCAAAGTATACAATCAGTGGCTCACGTTGTCATCACTTGGTTGTGCAATCATTACTACAATCGATTTTAGAACGTTTTCATTACTCCCAAAAGAAAAATAACAAATAGCCATAAAAAAGAAAATCCAAAACACACCGTACCTATAAGCCACCCCTACTGTTGACTCCGAGTATTGGTGTGATGCATTTGTCATTGTTGATGAAATAATGTTAATATATTACTATTAACTATAGTTCATAGTTTACAATAGGTACATTTTTTCCCATATACCACTTTATTATTAACTATTTGTAAAAGTGTCACACATCTAATGCTCTTTTAAGTAACACTAGAATGCCTAGTTACTTCTGCAGTTTTGCACATATACATATTAGTCCTTTATACATTGCATTATCATTACTTATGCCTCCTTCTCCCTAACTAAACTATGAGTAGAAGATCAAGGAATGTTTTATATTCTCCATGTCCCCAGTACCTAACACAGAGTAAGCACTTAATAAATGCTCCTTGAATTAAGGAAATGTTCCTATGCATGGATGGATGTGTAAGTGGCTGAGTGGGTATGTGGATGGATAGGTGGATCAGAGGATAGATGGATAGGGACTGGCCCCCCTTTCCAAAAGGACTCATAGCAGAGGCTGCCTTGCTCCCTTTCATGGTTGAGCAAAGTAGGGTTCCAGGAGCCCTGATTGCAAACAAAGGAAAAAGTTACAAGGCAAGAGAAGATAAATTTTGGCTTATTGTCTCCATTCTGGGATAACAGGGGATAATTCCCCTGTCCCCTTCACATAAATGCCCTCTGCCTTTCCCCTTCTAAATGTCAGTCAAAAGGCCCAATGCTGAGGGCCTGTAGGGAGAAGCAGAGCCTACAACAATGAAAATGGATGCATATAATAGAAAAGGGGAGTCTGTGAAAGCCACAGAGCCCAGTCACCCACTGCTGGCCAGAAGAAAACTATTGCTAATGGAAAGGCGTAAGAGCTCAATGGGAAATCACTTCTCCTTGGCCCTCATCTAGTGACCCTTGCTTCAGAAAAGCAAGAATTCCACCGAACCCATTGTAAAGGTTCTCAATGACCAAAAAGTAGTTATAATGTATTTATTTCCCTATACAGAATATAAAAATTATCTTTGCAAAGAGGCAGCTCAGAGGTCCAGCAAGAAAGAAAACATTCTCAGCCTTGTTGGTTTTCACTTCCTTGGTCCTAGAAAGCACAACAGGAAAAGGTCTCACACATGATCTCTTGTTTACATTGCTCTGCCATGTTCAAGGGCTACCACACAGAAGATGTTTGGATGTGACGATGTGCGAAGAATGAACAAACAAGTGCTGTAAATACATCAAACCTATTACAAATATCAATGAGTAAAATGACATAGAATCTGATTCTTTGTTTAAAGGGGAAATATTCACAGTAGGAATGAAGGTTCATCTTTATCTCCAGGAAACTTAAAAAAAAGAAAAACTCTTCATAAATGAATCAAAAATTTCACTTAAAATTCAGACCTTGACTGCATCCTTTGCTCAGTGGATAGGAAAAAAAAAAAAAAAAAGCAAAACATTGGAACTAGGATATTATTCATTCGGAAGCTGAAGCGCTCACAGGAATTCAGAGTCCAGGACCAGGCATTGCCAACAACTGTCGTGGGCCTGTCCCCTTGGATGGCCTCTGCCCTTTCGCATTCTGCTGAAAGCTCACCCTGAGAGTTTTATCCCCTGACACATTCAAGATGCCGACTCGTGTGGGCTCCCACCTCCTTGCAGACAGATTAGCTGATAAGGGAGCAGCCACCTCACCGGCCCCCGAGGCGCAATCTGGGGCAGGGGCTGCGGCTGTAGACCTCATTCTCCCGCTTTCCTCTCCTGGAATGAATCGGGTTCAGTGCAAGTTCACAAGCTAATAGGCTGGAAATTTCTGGCAGCGGGAGCATACTCCCAGGCAGAGGAACCCGCAGTCGCTCAGACGGGGAGCCGCACCCCACCCCTGGACCCCAGGAAGCGAGTCCCCCTTATTCAGCTCACCGGGATCCACACTTGCTCTGGGCCGCAGGGCTGGGAGCCAAGCCCAAGGCGGGAAAAGGCGGTCAGCCGGATGGCGCCCCCTAGTGGGCGACTGGCTCGGTCCCCCCATAGCCGCGCCCCTTCAGTGGGACGTGCCGGGATCCCGATGAATCGTCCCCCACAGACTTTCACGTGACCCCAATCTCATCTTTAAAGAAGATACTCACCTCAGAAGAGCTCTGGGACTTGAGCTTCCTCCTCAGGAAACTCAGGGAGTGGAAAAGGGAGGCCGTCTTTGCCTTTCAACCAGAAAGTTGTCTGCTCTCCTTTGCCCTGTGGAGGTAATGGGGGGCGCTGCTGCCTCACAGGGGAGGGGAGGCTGCCGCTGAGCAGACCCCGCAGGTCTCCCGCAGCGAGGGAAGGGCCCCAGTACGGCTGGCATTTTGATGATTTTCTCAGGCAATTGCTGAGACGCCTAAATGGAGGGTCAGCCATGGTCTGGGACGTGAGGGCCAGTTTCAGTTAAAGTTTGTGGCAAAGAAAATCTTTAAAAAAATAAAATCCACTGAGCTCTTCCCATGAGTCAGAAACGGTGTGAAGCACCTCATATACATATTCACCTTAAATACTCACATCCACTCTTCAGGGGCAGCTGTTAGAAAATGACACTCCAAATGCAGGCTTTCACAAATGGCACATTAGACAAGCCTTTTGTGCAAAACTTCCTGGTGGCCACAATAACACGCTGCAGCCACTGCACCCTGCCCCAAACCCCCTTTCCCCAACTATACACAGTCCAGTCCTTTAAAGGGCATGAAACCCACCACTCACTTCTCCATTGGCCCAATGCCATTCCTTCTCAGTTCCCACCCCAACAGACACCTGGGTCCAATCATCATTAAACCATCAGCTAATCCCCTGTCCATCTTGACCAACTGACCACCCCAGAGAGCTAAACATAAACACAGCTCTCCCTTTGTCTCGAGTGGGCTGAAGCTTGACTTCAGACCCCCGCCATGCTGATGGCGCTTTTCTTTCCGACCCGCATCATGCTGCTGCTTGAATAAAACTTTCCTGCCTAAAGTCAGTTAATCTCTGTGCCCTCTATGACTGCATGCCAACATTTCTAACAGCAGTGATATCCCTACCCTCATTTTACAGATAATGACGCTAAGCCCCAAAAGCATGCAGCTCGTGAGTGGTGGGGCAGACTTCAAAGCCAGATCTCCACTGCAGCCTTGCTACAAAAATCCTTCTCTGGCTTGAAGTCACTTGTTCCAATACAGTATACCAGGGCCAGGCTCAGTAAACTGGGAAGTTGATGCCACCCCAACCCCCTCTCTTATCTTCCCCAGCCCCCACATCCCTCCAAACACCCAACATCACTCCCACTGTGGAGGAAAGGGCCCGCTGATGGAATTCACCCTAAAGCATTTGCATGAACATCTCCCCTACAGACTTGTCTTCAAGAGGAGCACCCCTCCCCCCAGGGAAACGGCAGCGTTTATCAGAAAGATGAGAATATATCATGATACATTTCGGTGCCAGACTGCAGGCCATGGCAGAGGAGAAGGCAGGAAAGGGAAGAGATATTTAAATGTATAGAGATGAGGTCCGAGCATCTCCAAGTACAAACCAATGGTTTTTGCCCCTCTGCCTGAACACTTTAGACCTAGGTAAAGGGACACAGAAGGAAAGGTGAGCATTGTAATTCCTGGGCTTGCATTTGCTATTGCTTTGTGTAGGGAACTGAACTGGCATGTTCAAGCAGAAGCTGGGGGACCACTCGTGGCAGAAAGAAAAGAGGCATCCCTGAATGGGCTGGTCTAGGTGGTAGCTAAGGTATTTTCTGTCCTATATTCCAGTATGTTCTGTCATCGATTCCTTATTTGGCCATTTGAGGGAGCTGCATAGTCCTTTTTGAAGGAAGATGTCCTGGCAGTCACAAGAGCCTCCAGAGATGGACTTTAGAGGTCTCCGTGCTCCACTGCGTGGAGATTCATCATCCCACCCAGTTCCCCAGCATCTCCATCAGAGACCCAAATGAGGCAGGTGGGATGCAGGTGGCTTGGCCTTACCTTGACTGGAATGGTGCCTCTCTTTTGCAAATGGTAACTTCCCAATGCCAGCAGCCTGCTTGCAGTGCTCTGAGAGACATGAATCCGGAGAGCTGCCATAAATCAGTCATTGCCAAGTTAAGACCTTGGTCATGACTTTCATATGGGTGTCGGGAGGCTGGGGGCTGCTTTGGAGAGGGAACGTTACACATCTCATCTTCCCAGATTGCTAGGATCTCTCTTTAAGCAACCCACAGACAACCTCTTTGAAATCTTGGGCTGGGACCCCCAACCACCCAGGCATTGCTCAGACACTCTTGGGTGCTGCTAAAGCTTTAATGTATCAGGATAGAAACAGAAGGCAGAACTGACTCAGTTTGCAAGCTGGTACTTCCCATGATGGAGGTCAACTGGTTTCTTTTTGAGATTTCAGTAAGCAGAAAAGTTTCATGGGATGGTACCAAGGCTGGGACATATTACTGAAAATGTTGTTTGGGACCAGAACTGCAATTGAAGTTAGGTTTGAAGCCCACATAAGGAGTTCTACATTCAAAATTTATCCTGAAAATCTTTACTGACAAGCTAAGAGAGAGGTTTAAATCTGTGTTTGAGACTTGGTTGATTAGCTTAGACAACACAGTAATCAAAAGGGGGAAATCTTCTGTTTTGTGTTTATATAATGAAAGAAATTTGTAAATTTAAAAGAAAATTAATCTAAACTCTTTGAAGCTTAAATTACTGAGCATTTATTTTTTCCACATCTCAGCTGATAAATGGCCTATTTGTGCCTAGCAGTAGTCAATGCAATAAAATTACTGTAAAGCAAAAGAATGTAATGTTCACTAGAGTTCCTGGCCATAGATTTCTTCTGCACCATGAAGAATATACTCTGCATTAGGGATCAGCAAATTACAGCCCATGGACCAAATTTAGCCAACTGCCTGTTTTTGTAAATAAAGTTTTACTGAAACACGGCCATTCCTGTTCATTTGCACATTATCTCCACATGCTCCGTAAAGCCTAAAATATTTACTGCCTGGTCCTTTTTAGGAAAAGTTTGCTGATTTCTGCTGTACATTAAAATGAGTTTATTACATGCATGTCTGACTGTTTAGAATGAAAAGTCTTAGAGGGAGGAAGATGTGCTGTGTTTTCACGGCTGGTAGAAAGCACAGTGCAAAACCCTATCTACAAAGCTTGTGATCAGTGTTGTCTGAGCTGGATAATCTTATCCTTCAGATGGAAAAAAGTAGACAAAATGCAAATGGGTATTCTAAAAATACCCTCTGGGTAAAGATAGAGGAGTGAAGGGACAGTGGTATTGTGTTTGCAAAGTGCTGTAAGTGATACCCACGCAAGCTGCTGCTTTCCATTCTGGATGCCATGTTCACAGTGTCTCCAAACAGACAGTATCTGGGCATGGTGATTCCCACCACTCCAGCCACCACAGGACCTATAGAGTAAAGAACCAAAGAGCATGTCCAGTCTCCATCTCCCCAGGGCTAGACCCCTCCATACCCATCAAGTCAGGAAATACCAGTCCACAAATATTTGTTAAGTGCCCTCTTGGGCAAAACTTGGCCATTGGTCTTAGAGTAGAAAGACTTTGTAGAAATCAACATAATCAATTAATGATATGTTGTTCATGCACTAGAGATGTAAACAAAGTCAACAGAAACACATACATGAGAGTAATTACTTCTGAACGGGGGTCAGGGGAATGCTTCATCTAAATGGTTTTATTTTAGTTGAGTCTCATAGGGTAAGTAAGGGCAGAACCAGCTAAATAATTTGCAGGGCCCAGTGTAAAAAGAAAGTGCAGAGCCCCTTGTCAAAAATTAAGAATTTTAAGACAAGGACAGCAGAGTATTAAACCAAGCATGGGGTCCTTCTGAACACATCCATGGAATCTTCCCTCGGGAAGAGTTTGACCAGAACAGATCAGAGGGCATTCAAAGCAGAAGCATGGAATGCAAAGTAACCCAGTTTTGGTCCCTCCTTATTTAGGTTCAACCTTGGAGTCTTTGTGTGTCCTTTTTGGTACCAAGCAATCTGGCTACCTGGAAATACACATGCAAAGACAATTCAACCTTTCGTTTCCACTGAAGATCTTATCACTCAATTTCAGGGCTCTGGAAAGCCTCAGAACTAGGATTTAAACCCAGAACTACCTGCCACCATATTTGGACCACAGGCCATCTGCATTCAGAGCTATATGCCTGTGTAGAGGTAGAGCTATATACCTGTGTGGAGGCCAATTCGGAGCCTGAGCTTCTCCTCAGGCATGTGTCCAATCTGGAAGTGGATGGTGGCATTGAGGAAGTGCAAGGACATTGTGGCGATCTCATCTACGTGTTGGGTTCCGTTGCGGATGGGAAGCCCGCTAGCCACCATGTATGCATCTCCAATGGTTTCAACCTTAAAATAAAGCAGCAAAGTGACCTTGTGTTCTCTGGGGTAGGGAGAGGGGTTGAAGACGCTTCTTTACTCACCCCTGCCATTCATATTTTGAAGGGTCACGTTCCCACTCCTCTACCCCATCCAATTCCCAGCCTTTCCTCAAGTTCCTGCTCTTGTGCTGGTTCATCCACAAAGCCTTCCTTCCCTGACCCCTCAACCCCTACAGTCACTCCTTCCTCTGGGATCTGATATTGCTGGTGGCCATATTTCCCCAACCCAAATTCAGGACCACTGAGATGGACAGCAGTATAATGGTGGAGTGGATCTTGGAGGACCATGTGGCTCAAGTGTAATCCATCTTACCCAACCTGAAATGTCCTCACCCCACATCAGGGCTTGTGTATACATTTATACATACCCATATGTGTGCATGTATCTGCCTGACCTGTCCTCTTCTCCCCCATTCCTCCTAATAAAATCAGCTTTCAGATCCTTCATTCACAATGGAAAAATAAATGACTAATAAAAAATTAAAATCATGACCCTTTCCAGATAAGTGTGAATTTTAGCAAAAATTCAAAGATGATGGGGGTAAAAGTGGAATTTCAGGCATTAACCAGGCAGTAAGAGCACCTGTCTCCTGGTGAGCCTGAAATTACTCCAAGTCAACTGGCATACAAGTCCAACCTGCCTCTAGATTACCT
>PVKY010013336.1:0-11077 GCA_004027775.1 Bradypus variegatus | reverse complement strand
CCACCACTATCATTTACAAGGACATAATTCTTAAGGAAGCATCATTGCTCTAAGCTTACCAAGTTGCTTATGTAGAACTTTCAAAATCTCTTCCTGGAAAGAAAATTAAGAGTTGGTTGTCAGGGAAGTTTCATCAGGGACCTTGGTATACCATGCATGTTTGGGCCTCTACTCCTGGTTTCCTCACTGCCCTCCAGCTCCTTGCCCTGAGCCACCGGACCCTCAGGTTTGTATTGTTCCAAGCATAATGAAGCCTCAACAAAGATTTCCTGATTGAAGGTGGCTTTCAGAGAAAAAAGAACAATATGTGCCATAAAATATGCAGGAGCTACCATGTCAGCACATGAATGAAGTCAAAACAAGTGTCCCTTAACACATCCTATAGCTTCTCCCCTCACCTACTTCATCTGACAAGAGGACAGAATCACAGATTCAAGAGTCTAAAGAATCCTGGAGTAAGAAGGCACCTCAGAGCTCATGCTGTCCAACATTATTTAGCAGGTAAGAAAAATGAGACCCAGAGAGGTGACTACAGGAGACAACCCTGGGAAAGGGAAATCCCCAGAGCTGGCTGGCCATGACTTCGTGGGTGGTCTTGGTGCCCCATGGGTACAGAATGCCCAAGCCTAGGAATGCTGTGGAGGTCACTAAGACAAACTCCCCAAACTCTGCTGCCACTTTTGTAATGCCTAGCAATTCCCATCTACGAAATCACCTTCATTTCATTCAAAGCTCATTTAAACCCCACCTCTTTTAAACATTTTGATTGAAGAGACATCAAGTTAATATAATTTTTTTTTTAAAAGGCAAAATTGTACCCACATCAAAAACATGACTGACAGTCTGGATTTTTACATTTTCAGGTAGATAATAGAGGAAGTTGTATATCTCTTATTTTAACAGATTTCAAATTCATAGAATAATCCTATGAAGTGCACAGCACATTGTGGTCAATCAGTCAAACCTTTGCCTCCAAGTGTCAGGCAGCCACAAGCTTCATTCTTCTCTGAAGACAGCTCAGTGGTTCTCCAACTCAATTAAGTCTGCTGATGGGTAAGTATATAACTATGTAGACAAAACTCTCACTTTCACACACTTGAAGCAGAAATCAGCTGATATCTTTAACATATCCTTTAATAGAGAAAGTAACTGACATGCAACGATGTTTCAGTGATGGTGCATGATTACCCTATTTAACATTCTTCAATGGTTCCCCAGAGCCTTCAGCATAAAGTCCAGACATCTTAAACTGGCAACCATGGACCTTCAGGATCTGAGCCACATCCATCTTTCTTTCCCAACCCTCCCCCTTCTTACTCTCTGGCCCAGGCATGCTGAGCTACTCTTAGTCCTCTGGAAAAGTCAAATTCTTACTTCCCTCCACTTAGAATGCCCTCTTCACATTTGTCTGGCTAACTCCTGTTCATCCTGCAAACGTCCATTTGGAGTGTTATTGTGAAGTGATGAAGGTCTTAACAACAGCCTAAAAAAAAACAGGAACAATTAATCCACTTTCAGTGAGACATCACTAACATCAACATTTGCTTTTCGTCACTAATCTTTGGGTAAAAAAGGTTTACACTCACCACCTCCATTTCTTTATCATTCAGTCCTATCTTATGTACTTGTTTCCCCTAGCAGCACTCAACTGAAAATATTTTGAGGGCAACCAGTGTCCTAATCATTTAATTCACTGGCAGTATTTTTGCAAATATTAAGACTCCTTGAGTAGTCTCTACAGCTATCAAGACTGCTAATCACCCTGTTACATGTTCTCTCTTCCTTATACTTCCATGGCAAAGAGTTTCCCTGGTACTCTTACTTTGAATGTTCTTTATGTCATTTGCTGGCCCCATTTCTTCCACCTATCCTCTAATTAAAGATATTCCTCTGGGTTCATTACATTCAACACATCAGCATTGGGATGCATCTCCCTTAACTCACAACAAACTCAGTCATTTGTGTATCCTATTGATTCTAGCTTTGGGGGGGGGTCACAGTCTAGTGAAAAAGAGCATTAGTTTTGGAGATAGACTTGAGTCCACCTCAGGTCTGTTACTCATTCTTGAGCAGTGTGACATGGAGCATATTACTCAAACCATTTGAGACTCAGTTTCTCATCTATAAATTGGAGAAAATAACGCCTATCTTTATAGGATCATCAAAAGGATTGCAGTATGCAAAGCGCATATCCCAATATCAGGTAGATTGGAGACTCAAAGTTACTCATGTATTACTATTATTTCCATACCCACTTCCCCCAAATTTGTAGTCCCTCATAGTCCCAATCCATTTCTTCCAATGTGCAACACACATCAACAAAATCTGAAACTTCTAGAGTATAGCTACAAACAAGTTTCTTTCCTGGCCCAGTGGTTCCCAGTTGCTTACTGAATCAAAGCCATCAAAGCCCAGTTCCTCCTATTATTCAAAACTCAGCAGGTTTTACAGTCTCACTCACTGCTCTTCTAAATGAAAACCATTCTTCAAGCTAACCAAACCTTTTTTGGTCCTCAAACACACCATACATTCCTCATCTCAACGTCCAACTCAAATTCTGCCTCCTTTATGAAACCTGTTATCTTCCCAGCTGAATATTTTACCACTAGGGTATTTATTGGTACTTCCTCTCAGGGTACTCATATTCTGCCTGGTATTCAGTTTTTGTATATAACTGACCCTTTCTGCTTACAGACTGTAACAACTAAGAAGGGAGAAAGTCTGTTCTTCATGCTTGAACTCGACACTTTGCTAAGGAATGAGACATGTGAATTTTCAAAAAAAACAACTTGACTTTTCCTCAAGGAATTATTTTCACTTTCTCAACTTCTTACAAAGCGGTGCAGATAGGTTGGGAAGGGAAGGGTGTGTACAGCGTACGACAGAGGTACTGCAGGCTGAACTCCCACTTGGAATTCTCCCACCAGCAGCACAAAGGTAGGGTTGAAACAGCCATCCTAGAAATTGACCAGGTAAGACTTTGAGGTCTGGTGATCAATTGCAATCAACCTCTTGGGAAACACTTTACCAATTTGCTAAGCTTGTCCATATTCCTTTTCTTCCTTAGAGCTATTTTCCTAACCTTCCTGTCTCCTCTAAACCAGAGTAGACAAGATTTTATTTTAAATTTGAACAAAAAGGGATATATATTTAAGTATTCGTGTGTTTGAGAATATTATTTAAAACAAGATGAAACTTTTCTTGGTACTGTCTTAAGGTAGCACCTAATATAGTGCTTTGTATATAGTGCAAATTCAATATGTAATGGCTGAAAGAATGAAGAATGAGTTTGTAGTCCACAATCACAGAATTTAATGTTGGTTAATTGCTGTGGAAAAAAATGAGAAAAGATATAGCCAAATTGAGTGACAATTGGCAGCCTAGCCCTTCCTTCATCAACACGTTAGGTTAATCCTTGAGAGCCTAGAAATATACAAGGATTTAAGGATTCTCAACTGAGCTCCTTGAGAACAGAGATGATATATCATTTTATTTTATATTACTTAGTACAACGCCAAGTTTGAAGATGCTCCTTCAAATACATAGAGTATCCAGGAATCAGAAATACTGGAAACTTCCAACATCCAAGCAAATTAGGTACAGTTCATATTTGTGAGTTTTTCATTTTGCTCTTGTGAGCCTCAATTGCTCCATGGAGTAGGCAAATTATGTGATTATTTGTCTCAATTTACATATCACAAGATCACACTGCTTGCCCTAAAACCTGGTATAGGATCCACTCTTCTTTCTACTATTGAATGTTAGAGGTACAGGATGGTAGAAATTGAAGGACCTTTAGAAATTATCCAGCCTGTGTTTTTTTGTTTTGTTTTGTTTTAAATGAGGAAAAGAGGCCCCAAAAAAGGAGACATGACTTATTAATGACTTATTAGTGACAAAGCTCCTACTGGTAGACAGATTACCTGATCTCTAAATATCATTGTCTACATAAATATACACACACATACAGTTTTTTTTTGTTTGTTTTGTTTTTAACCTTCCTGGAAATCTGGAGGTCTAAAAAAACTCTAAGCCACAGATAACATATTTATATGCAGCCAGAGGGCAAGTTTTATTTGGCCCATAATGTTTGGGTAAAAAAAAAAAAAAAGTTGGGGGGAGAAGCCAGCTGAAAGGGTGGTGAGGGGTGGTAGGCAAATGCTCTTGTACTTTATTTTGTAATCCCTGTGGCACAGGTCCTTAATCTAGAGTTCAACTATCTTAATCACCAACTATCGCGAAGAGATGCTCTTCATGTAGTAGAAACACTACAAGACTTTGAGGACATATCGGCCGCCTAGGTTCAAATTCTGACTCTACCGCTTACTTTGCAGGACACTTAACTTCTTTGGGTCTCAGTTTCCTCATTAGTTAAATGGAGATAATTCAGATTTGATGTGAGGATTTGAGAGGCACGCAAACCGAAGATCGATAAATATTTGTTGAAAGAGTAACACAGTTAATGCTCAATAAATGGGTATCAGGCTCGGCTGAGTGCTCCTGTCTCCTGGGGATCTCCAGAACTGAAGGCTCTTCGGCCTCCCTCTGACCTTAAAGGCCTGAAGCTCAGCCAGAATCCGGCCCATATCTTCTCAGCCTCAGTCAGTGCCCGGTCTAGGGCCCACAGAACGCTCTCGTAGCCTCATTTTCTGGTCCTGGAGCCTGGCTTAGCCTTCTCCCTTTCCCTTTCCTCTCCTCACATCCGACATCAGAGGAGGCCCGACAGCGCTACTCAGCCTCTCAGCCTCTCGCCGTTTCCCTGCCGTTAGTGTCCAGCAGGGGTTAAGCATTTCGTTTTCCTCATCTTTTATATCTCTCGATTTTCCGCTCCTTGGCCATACTTAATAGACCCGGGCCACTGGGCGTGAGGCCATACCCACCTTTAGATCGCCCCGGGTACTTTGGAAGGCTGCGTTGCCTAGGAAACAGGGCAGCGGCTTGGGAAACTACTATCTTGCGCAGGCGCTCCGGCAGTGGCCTCTAATATCGCGAGAATTCGCTCCCGGAAGTTCCACGTCAGTCAGTCGCCCGGTCGGAGGGTCGGTGGGTCTATCCGGGCTTGATTCCCTCTTAGCGAGCGTGGGCGCTCGGACCTGGACGGAGAGAGCCATGGTAGGTCAGGGCCCCGCAGGTGGGAACGGGCCCCGCCGGCTGCAGCCAAGTCCTGGGACTCCTGGGCGGGGGACCGCAGTAAGCAGCGGCCTGGGCTCCAGCTGCGGCTGCCGCGGCTGGCCTTGCCACGTCCCAGTCCAGTTTGAACCTTGAGAAGGAAGAGATGATGGGGCCCGGGAGTCCGGGGTGGTTTGATGAGGCAGGGTCTGTGCGCGAGGGATCCCTGACTTCGCGGTCCTCAGCGGGGTCCGTGGTCGGGGGGAATTCATGAGGCGGACAATGTTGAACTCCGTTAGAGGCTTTGATAGAGTTAGTTCACTATGCTCTTAAAACGGTGACAGCTAATCTTGCGCTCAAGTTGGGTTTGTTCCTGGTATAGTGCGTGCCGACTACAAATACGAACTTAAGCAGAGAAACCAGAAAAGTAAATAAAGTGTATGTGGAGTCAAAAGTGAAATTTTTAAGTGTTTTGGGGTCCCAGCTCTGAGGCTTCTAGTGGTTATAGAAGAATTGGAGTCTTTCATAAAACTGGCTGGTGTGCTTTTCTGCATTTGCGAGTACAGTGTCTGGTATGAATGGCAGTGATGACAGCACTTTTCTTATCACCTCCACCATCGAAAATGACCTAAAATATTTTAGGACAGTGTGTCCCTTACGAAAACAGTGGTGTGAAAATAATATCTTTTAAAAACAACTGTAAGAGAGTATTTTATATTTAAATGTTTTTCTGCCTTTTTGCTTGGTACGAAGCATAGCATCAAAGGATTTTGGAGCGTGAAGACTTTAGGGATTAATAAATCCAAATCCTTCATCTTGCAGAAACAAACAAACAAAAAACACCTAAAATTAAGATTGTACATTAATTGAAGCAGAGTTGGAACTAGAACAGGGGTTCTTGTAATTTTTTGCAGATCATTGATCCCTTAGAGAGACTGGTAAAAGTGGATACTTCCAGAAAAACGCATAAAGGAACATACACAGTTTTGCATTAGAATTTCAGTGGGCTCACAGACAACATATCCCCACCCCCGACCCCTAGTCTCATCCATGGACCTTTGGGTCCCCAGGTTAGGAGTCCCCGAAGTTGGTCTTAAAACTCTTAATAATACCACATCATATTACTGTTAACCTCCTGTGGTTTAGGGTCAGTCATGCTTGCAATGTTGGAGGTTTTCAGTATAGGACCTTGGATCTGCCCAATGTAGTTTCTTTTGCAATCTTTACAGTTAAGAATGCATGTTCATAACGAATGAGCATTTCCTTCATTCTTGACAGATCTGAAATTTTTTTGTGTAAGTGCAAAATGTCAATTCATTCATTTGCTCATTTACCAAAGAACATTTACTGTGTGCCTTGAACCTTGGAAAGCACCTGCCCACATTTCCTAATTCTCAAAACAGCAGAGAGATAGAATTGTAAATATTATCTATTAAGTGCTTTTATAGGCCAGGCACTGTTCTAAGTGCTTAACATTGAATTAATTCTCTTAACACTAAGCAGTAGATAATAGCATAGCCTTGTTTTATATATATCAAATCTGAGAAAGGTTAAGTAAACTTGTCCACTGTTGCACATCTAAAATGATTGTGGAACTGAAATTTCAATATGAGCAGAGTGATTTTCTAGACCTGAGTTAATACTGTTTGTCTTAATCCCCACCCCCATACCCAAATATATACTATGGTGATATGGAGATAAAAACATATATAATTAATGACCCTGCCTTCAAGGAGTGTCTACTCTAGTAAGCAAGAAGAGATGTGTACAAAAATGTACCATGAATGATTAAATGAAATCTTATGGGAATTCAAGGTTCTGGCTGGGATTCCCAGAAAGGTCTTATGAGTGGCAGTGCCATTTAAGCTGAGTCTAAATGCATTCAACTTTTGAAAGATGGAAACAGAGAGAGACATTTAGAGTTGAGGGCACAATATTAACAAGGCCATAAGCTTTTCCTAGTGCACCTGCTCTCCGCTCAAGTAGACTAGGCTTCTTCCTTCCATAACCTGTAGAGGTCTCTGTTTTCATCTCTAATGCCTTGTGTGACAATTTTTTGCTCTGTGGACATAATACAATGAATAAAGTGTAGAGGAAGGGAATGGCCCTGCATATTCAGGCAATAGGGAATACTGAATAGTTTAATTTGATTAGAGATTAAAGTTTATCCATGAGCATGGTGGGAGAGAAATTTAGAAAGATAATTAGGGAATAGATAGTTCAGGATCTTGCATATTAGGAAAAAAGTTTTATTTGATTTGATTAATATGAAACTTTTGGGAGTTTTTGAGCATGGGGAGGATTCAGGTGTTTTTGGAAGGTCCTCTGGCATGTGAGAAAGGTTGGTTAGATAATTAGGAGATAGGAATTGGGGGGCAGGGGGCATTTGAGATCTATCACAATAGATACACTGATTACTGAGAACCTTATTGGAGACAGTGGCAGTAAGACTGAAAAGGGAGATGCTTGTAATTATATAGCTCATATCTGTAAGCCCTTGTCAAAATGGACTATTCATCATGCCTTCAGCATGCTCTGACCTCAGAGACTGCCATTGTTTGACTGGGAGACCCCACTCCCATCCCCAACAAAACAAAACCAAAACTGATTCTTGCCCTCATAGAGCTTAGATTCTAGTCAGGGTAACAGACAAATAATTAGGCTATTTATAATCTCACACACACATACACGCACGTTACTAAAATCTTACTCAATTGTCACCTTCAGTCTGACACATTTACTAACATAACCAACTATACTTTCTTTGGCTTCCTTTTTAAAACATTGTGACATTTGCTACCTCTTTTGGCATTTTTCACATTCTGCCTTGTGTTATGTTATTTATATACTTTTCTTACCAGATTGTAAACTCCTTAAGGGCATATAATATTTATTCACCTTTTATTCCCTGCAACACCACACGTTTGCTTTATCTGTAGAGAATGTTCAACATTTAATTGTATCTGTTCTTCAAGGCCCAATTCAAATGCCTCTTCCATGAAGACTTCCCTGGTTCCTCATAACCAGAAGTTCCTCATAATCACTTAGAACACCTTTCTCACTTACCCACTTTGTCAGTTTTGTTTCACTTAACCTGTGGTACTTAATCATTATATTTTGTATTGCTTGATTAATCTGTACCTCCTTGTGCAGAGGTCTGGCATCTTACTCATCTTTGTATTTCTTAGAGTACCTAGTACAAGGTTATCTTTAAGATAGCATTTAAGTGTTGGGAGAAATATATAAGCGCCCATATCTGCATTTTAACCTGGGATTTGTGCATTGGGGGTAGGTAGAAGCAAACTGAGGTTGCTCAGAATCCCCTGGCCCAACTTTGTCGAGCATCACTTTTACTCAATAATAAATCATTTAAAACATCTTTATGATAAAATGTATACAACCTAGAAGTGTCCAATTTCCTCCAGTTATTGAAGGAAAAGTTTGTGAAGTGCTGGCTTATGGCTTATCCCCAAAATGGTTTCTGGCATATAGACATTTTGTGTTTGTTGACTATGAAGAAACCAAAAAGAAGGAGTTATCTAATGGGGCAGAATTCAGAAATGGAGGCAATAAAAGGTCCTGCTTCCTTAAATTAGAAGAAGATGGTTTGAATATAGGTTTGAGATGGAGAGGAATGTATCACAGTAGAAACTAAGTGCTAAGTGGAGAGAAGAGCCAGAGAACTTTCATCTTTTAAAGTAAAGGAAGAGGTAAGATGATTGCCCAAAGGGAGGGAGACAGAAACAGAAGCAAGGACGAGGTTTGAAGTTGTCAGCAACCCAAATATGATAGAGATCCTAAAAGATATGAATGAAAGCCTTGTTAGATGTTTGCTTTGTCTCAGAAAATTTTCTCTGTTAGATTTTTGTTTTATGTTGAAAAGTAACCTTAAATTTCTATCCCATTCATGATCCTCATGAAAGATCCCAAAACTAAGATGTGACAGAAACTCAACCTGTCAACTAAACTTGTGTTTAAGACCTTTTAAAGGGGAAATATATTTTAAATCAACCTTTCTCAACATGCTTCCAAGGGAGAATTAAGCCCTAATGCCCTACGGCATCATTGTATATACCATAATGACTTTTCTCCTTGGGAGAATTGAGAAATAGACACTCAGATAATTTTCTGTGTTCTTTGGTTCAGATGAGGAATCTGGATCGAGGAAGGCTGTTTTAAATTATTGTTATTTTCTGACTCAGGATAGTATTGTACTTTTTGATTCAAATTGTTCTCATTTTCATGAAGTTGGTTTGTGTAGTTTAAATTCATAAAAATATTACAACATTCCCATTTGATTTCAAAGGCGACTGTGGGTATAATCCTTATCAATCACGTTTCGTTATCTAGCATTTACTAATATTTTTGCCAAGATAAATCTACTTTTCTCTGAAGGACTTAATTTAATATTATGATTTAGGGTTACTAGCACTTCATAACTAACACTCCTTATAGAATTTTCTGATATGACTCTAATGACTCAGGAGCAAATTTATGATGTACTAGATCATTTATATTTATTCACTAGATATTCTCTAAACCAGAGATCCTCCAGATGTGGTCCCTGAATCCCTAGCAGTCCCCGAGATTCTTTCCAGAGGTCCATGAGTTTAAATCTACTTTCTTAATAATAGGATGTTTTTCGCCTTTTCACTCTGTTGATATTTGTCATGTTAAAATGAATTAATACTTAAATTTAAACTTCTCTCAGTTTTAATTTTCAGTATGGTCAATATTAATATATAATCCACATAAACAAACATGTTTGGGTCCTCATAATGTTTTAAGAGAGTAAAGCAGTGCTGAAACAAAAAAGTTTGAGAATTGCTGCTATAAACTTTTTGAAATTTTAATTATTCTAATTTTTAAAAATATATGCATGAAGAAGTAGGTGCTTTAGATTTGAAGCTTGACAGTTTAGCAAAGGACAAATTGGTTAATGCACGGTTTTTAGTTAGGGTCTCAAACTTGTTTTACTTGGATTAACAGTTTAATACTTTATTTCTCCTTAGCCTCTGCGACTTGATATCAAGAGAAAACTAACTGCTCGATCTGATAGAGTCAAGAGTGTGGATTTGCATCCTACAGAGCCATGGATGTTGGCAAGTCTTTACAATGGCAGTGTGTGTGTTTGGAATCATGAAACACAGGTGGGAGATTTTAAGGATTTTGTTAGAAATAAAATTCTCTGTTAGACTGTTTATATTAAAAGAGAAGAATTACAACAGGGTCCAGTAGTTATATGCAAACTGCTTTCTTAAATAAATTAGTGTAAAGTATTTTAAAGAAAGAGGAACTATCATTTATCAGGGTATAGCTTGTTGGAAAAACTGTTCTGAGCATTGTATATACAATATTTAAATACTGTAGCAACTCCGAAATAGGTAATATTAGTTGAAAAAATAATTATTGAGCAATTACTATGTGCCACTTGCTATTATACGTACTTTAAATTGAAATTGAGGAAACAGAGAGTCTTATAAGATCACTTACTCTGGATAAAATATTTAACATTTAATAATTAATTTTCCATTTAAAATGAATATTCTGACAATCTTAAAAATGGGGATTTTAGGTTATTTCCCCAAATGCCCATTATAATTGTATGCAGATAAATTTTAATCAGCCATGGAGATGTTAAATTATGTGAGGAAATATTTGTGGTCAACTTTGGACCTGTCTTACAGATTGTTTGCCTTAAACCTTATCTCAGTCTCTTTCACCTGAGTAAATAATAAATCCTTCAAATTAGATTAGGTTTTCCAGTCCTTATTTTCCAGTCTTTCTTGACTATCCTTAGTCCCTTTCTTTCAAACTTCAGAACATTTAGTCAACACTTACCATACAGTTTGGCATCTACATATACAGTAATTATCCTCAACATACAGAGCTACATTCTTTAAGTCCAGGTGAAATTCACATTTGAAAGTTTTAAGACAGGAAAATAGGATTAGGGAACCAAGGTCAG
>PVKY010013335.1:0-11078 GCA_004027775.1 Bradypus variegatus | reverse complement strand
TGTGACCAGCCCACCCTGTGTTTCCCCCCACTAAGCAAGAAGGGCCATGGGCTTCTTTCCCTGACAGAATACACTGCCTTGCCTAACTGCTGAGCACAAGTCAAAGAGGATTTTCCTGCTCTGGTCCATGGGTGAGTGCCCCTGCTGCTGTTTTGTTGCCTGAAGATGTAGCAGGAGATGACTACTGCTGAGTGGGGAGAGGACTCAGCTTGCAAATAACCGGCCTAATCTCCCCACTCAACAAAACATTCCACCTTCGTTTTCTAAACATTTAGAATCTGGAAAAAAATATCAAACGAACATCTGCAGAGCCCTTCCCCAGATCAGAAACCTTGGATCTCTTTCCAGAGATTAATGGTTTTGCCTCTTTCCCACATCTCCAGCTGTCACACAGAAGTGACCTCACATTGCAACTTTCTTTTCAACATCTTGGTACTTGGCTTGCAATTTTTTTTTTCTCAAAGACCTTCCCACTGGGGCCTAAGTGGCAATCAGCCAAAGGGCACCTTCACCCGTCTTCATTTGGACCTGCCCAGCCAACCTTGGCCAGGATGGTGCGAGTTGGCCGTAATGAGTTTTCCACAAAGACTGCTGGTTACTTTCCTTCCGAAAGCCCTGAAGCTGCAGGGATTTGCCAAAACACTTGATCTATTTTGTCTTCCAGCTGACGTCCCTAAGAGACATCTTGGGGGTGGGGGGAGGCCTATTGAGGAAGCAAAGCCTCCAGTGCACTTGGTCCAAGCCAGCTATGGTGTCTCCACACCCTAGTGAGTTGTGACTAGGTGTGAACTGTAATTCACCACTGTGAGATTTACCAATGACTTTGAGGGATTTATGTTGAAAGAAAAGCAGTGAGAACAGTAGTTCATCTCATTCACTTGCCCTCCCATAAACCATCTAAACTGAGTAAGGAAGGGATATGAGGCAAAGCCTCTGGAAATACTCAAAGCCCAAAGTGCTCAAGGGAAGGCAAGCCTAAGTCATTCAGCCATTCCCAAGATGGGGTAGGGGGAGCAGGAAAACAAGGCAACCAGCAGGGGCCGTGCCCATGTTTGGAGAAGGGCCCTCCAGGCAAGGCTGCCACCCCCTGCCTCTAGAGGATGGTGGTGTTGATGTGTAACTCAACAAGTCATCCGGCCTCCATGTGCTGGATGTGAAACCAGGACCCTGGTGAGACAGCTCCGGAAACAGACTGGCCTTCCTTCCTGACACAGAGAGTCAATGTGAGTGTGTGACTGTGATGAGGACTGGTTTCCAAAGAAAAAGCCTCAAGCGTGGGTCACTGTGAGTACTACCTAATGGAGCTACTCAAGTGATGAAGACTCACCCGACCTCTGACCCCCACTCCCTGTCCCCCGAGCTGTTCCCCTCCAGGTGGTCACCAAGTCCTGGCTACCCTACTCTATCCGTCCCTCTCCAACCCTACAGCCTTGCCCCTCTTCATTTCAGTCCTCATTTCCTGCCTTGACACTGCTTCCAGCTTCTTTACTGACCTTGCTGAGGTTGATCTCCCCTAGCTCTCCCAGGCTGCCCCAGGTCAGGCCCTCGTCCCCTCTCCCTGGATGACTCAACAACCTCTTCGGTGGGCAGAGCAATCTTGTGAAAACACAAATCTCATCAGATCATTTCCTACCTAAAACTCTTAAAACCCCCCTCCCTGGCTTTAGCAGCAAATGACAACATGTCTCATGGAGTCAACTTGTGGTCTGCAGGACCTAGAGCCAAGCAAACACCCAGAGGAGGAAACCGAAGGTGCTGGTGGGCATGCCCCCCCAGAGGCCTGGTCCCATTCTGTAGACTCTGCAGCTTTAGCTCCACTCGCTGGGCCTGCCTGATTCCGGGGCCAGCGGTCCCCTGCAGCTGCCCACACCAACTGCCAGGAGGAGGGGCAGCCAGCGGAGTATCACTGTGTACCAAAAGGACAGCGTCCTGTCTGCCCTACCCTGAGCTGACTGCTACTGCATTTCCCCAACTGAATGTTTATTCAGCATCTGAATGCCATGCACAGAAAGCATAGTGTAGCAGAAATGAGCACTTCCATTTTTAGGTAGACGAACCTAAGTTCAAATCCTGGCCCTGCCTCTTACCAGCTAAGTCAGCACAGGCAATGATTGAACAGCTTGGCCCTCTGCTTCCTCACAGGTTAAAGGGGAATGCTGACTACTTTATTTACAACCTAATCAAAAGAGACACCTGCACAATGTGCCCATTCACTCATTCCTCATCGCTGACTGGCTCAGCTTTCCTGGAACCCCTCTGTCTCCCATTCAAGGCAACCACAGACTCTTCCCAAGATTCATCTGGGACACAAAGCTAAATCCTGCAACCCTCATTTCCTCTGTGCGTGCAGAAGCTGTGCATCATTACCTCAGATCTGTCCACCTCATTGCTTCCCTCTCCCTCCCTTTACAGTTACTTAAATTGGAAACCAGCCGCAGGCTTTAATGCACCTCAGATGAATTACGGGATTGGCTGTTCGAATGATGACAGAAGCATGAATTTCCTCATTAAAGCCCCAAGAGCAGAAAACAATCCAAACAAGGCACACAGTCCCAGCCAAGGTGTGCTGAGGACAGCCACTCATCAGGCCTGCATTTGGCTTGGCAGTAGGCGCTGCTCACAGAAAGCCGGAACCAGACCCTGGCCATGGGCTGACAGCTCTGATTTAAATTATTAGGAAGGCCGAGAATTAAATATTTGTCCAGGTCACTGTAAACCGGGTGGAATTATAAACAATTCAGAGCAGTAAGTGATGCAGGAAGCTGTCTCCGGATACAGATTTAGGATTTTCCACCCCTTGCCCAGGTGGCAGGGTGTGGGGAAGGCAGGCAGTGGAGCTAGTTGCCTGGGACTTTAGCTACCTCCCCTGACTCAATGGTTCCTGGAAGACAAGAGCCTGTTTCCAGATTATTCTGCTCCAATGAGCACCAGTGCTTGTTCTGGGATAGGGTGGGGACACCCCTGCCCAGAGGACAGAGAAGGAGGCCCCAAGATCCCTTCTGCCTTGGCTGCCTCTGACACAGGAGAGGCAGTGTAGGTTTTTCATGGAGAGTCTAAGACTCCTACATATATCCAGGCATGTTGGCGGACTGAATCCATTTGCCTTGAAATACTTTTTCAAATACACGTAGATGCTATTGAGATGGATAGAATCCAAATTCATTTAAGAGTTGCTAAATGTATTCTGCCATATATTTTCTCCATCAATGGCTATTAAAAATATATAATTATTATATATATGGCAACATGGCTAAAATTTTTTTTGGAAGTTTACGAATTTCTGTCAATACCAACTTCTCTGAGGTCAAAACACCATTACTTCTGCAACTGAGCTGTACTTAGCCTGCATTTTCACTTTCCCCTCTGCTCAAAGGCATCCCATCCCACAGCAGAGCCCTGGCATGGAGGCATCAGGGTATTAAACATGGAACTGGGAAGTCAAGACAAGCCTGCTGGGGAAAGCAGTGCCTTCCAGTCCAAGCTATATCTGTGTTCACCTCAGACACAGCCAGCAAGGTGACTAATGATAACCAAGAAAAAGATGGGTGCCCTGGATTGGATGTATTATGTACCCCAAAACACCATGTTCTTTAATGCAATCTTGTGGGGGCAGACGTATTAGTGTTGATTAGGTTGGAATCTTTGGATTAGGTTGTTTCCATGGACATGTGGCCCCACCCATTCAGCATAGGTCTTGATTTAATCACTGGAGTCCTATAAAAGAGCTCACAAAGAGAAGGAAGGAGCTCAGAGCAGCTGAGAGAGACATTTTGGAGATGGCCTTTGAAAGCACACTTTTGCTGATACTTTGCTCCGGAGAAGCTAAGAGAAGACAAACCCCCAAGAGCAATATTTTGAAGAATGCACACGAGCTGAGAGAGGAGCTGGAACACAACCTGGGATGAGTAGATACCAGCCACATGCCTTCCCAGCTAACAGAAGTTTACTGGATGCTATTGGTTTTCCTTCGGTGAAGGTATACTCATATTGATGCCTTAATTTGGACATTTTCCTGGCCTTCAGACTATAAATTTGTAACCAAATAAACCCCCTTTCTTGAAGCCAATCATTTCTGATATTTTGCATAACAGCAGCATTAGTTACCCGGAACAATGGGTACAGAAAGGTACACAATAGCAAATTTTAATCTGCATCTAAATTACCTGGGGAATCCTGTTGAAATGGAGATCCTGACTTGGGAGGTCTGGGTGGGGGCCGACTCTGCATTTCTACCAAGCTCCTCAGTGAGGCTGATGCTGGGCTGGGCCTTGGCTGTGAGCACAAAGGCACGGGAACCCTAAGCTCCTCTGGGAGACTCACAGGGAGCAGACCTGACCTGCCTGATGGGACTGTGCCTGACTATGAAGACAGGAGATGGAGCAAAGCATCCCTTCTCACTGTCCAAAAGAAGCCCCAAGGACGGAGAGGTGGTGAGCCTTGAAGAGGATGAGGAGAAAAGAACATGGCCAGGCCTAAAGTCACCTTGTCCTGTCATGGAAGCAAACCAGTCTCCTGTGCACAGGTGGTACAACCACATACAGCTCCGAGCACTACTCAGGCAGGGGATTTTGCACTGGCTAAACAAGCTCATCCTAAGAAAGATGAGCGACGGACTGACAGCTCCCTCAAAGAAAGTCTCTGGTGGCCATGCTGGAGGGTTCTGAACTCAGCCTTGCCCTAATATCAAGACACAGCTTAAGCAAAGTGCAAATAACAAAGGCAGAAGGAACAGTTAACAACTGGATGACAAACCAAGATTCAAACTGTCAAAGACAGACCTGCTCAAGGACAAAACGGGGAGCCCCTGGCTCCCGAGGTTCCTGTGAACGAGGTGCGGCGAGGAGCCAGTGGAAGGCTGCTTAGTCCACTGCACACTCATGGGGGGGCTGGCGAGGTAACAATCTTAAGAAAAGTCCTATTCTGGACTCCGCTTTTTAATGGAGCGTGACATAAAAGGAACTGGCTATCTCCCAAAGTGGCAGCTCCCTGGTCCCAGTCCTATCCAGGTAGGGCAGGTGGCTGCAGAACGTGTCCCGCTGGTTTGGAAGGCTGAACTAGATGACCTTTAAAATCTTGGTCAAAATACAGCGATTTTCTTCTTAAGAGGTGACAGGTATTCTGAATTCTGAAAAGCACCCTGCTTGGGCCTACACTGGAGGATTCTGATGAACTCCACTCAGTTCTATGCTCAGGGCCACTGCTGTTTGTGGGAGCCACAGCTGAGCCACGGGCGAACTCTCCACAAGTGCTTCTTGGTTCAGTCACCACCAGGCACCTGCCACAGGGAGGTGGTCTGGGGATACTGGGGGCGGAAGGGCAGGGAGACAAGGGCTTAAAGGATGCAAGCTGTTCTTCTGGACTCTTCTGGCTCTTCTCTCAGCCCCTCCTCTCCTGCCTGGGGACCACGGCTACTGTCCCTCAGCAGCTGTGCCTGTTGCCAACCATGGAGGCAGACCCTTGGGCTCTGCCGTCACTCTTTACGCTTTCCAGTGCCATCAGCTCTCCCACTGCAGGGAGCACCTCTCCGCCAGTGTCCAGTATCCACTGCCTGCCCACCGCTACTCCTCTATTACGAAAAGCACCCAGATTTTCCTCTAGGACATCAACTCACCCCCTTTCTACCTACCCCGCCACAGACAGGCACAGGACCCAAGTCTGGCCGATCAGACCTTTCAACCACCGAGCCTCAGTAAGTGATTCTGTGATGGACAAGTGACCCGATCCAGGCCAGTGGACATTTCTGGGGTTTTGGTAGGCCTATTATGGAAGAGAAGCTCTTTTCCCCAGGAGGGGTAAGGAGATGTAAGCCAGAGGCTGCAGGCGCTGCCATGTGCACATGGCAAGATTTGGAGTCCTGTTAGACAGCTGAGTCCCAGACACAGCCCAGCTCAAACCTGGAACTTCCCAGAGCCATGACCTGACTCATTTCCATTTCTGCTTAAGCAAGTTGAATTGTTCTCTGTCACCTGCAACCAAGAGTTCTGACATATGTATGAACTCAGTCATTAATAAATAAATTTAGGAGTTCATTTATTCTCAAGTGTTATCAGAAGCATGTGCTAAACATCACCCTGATCCAAAGACAAAACCTCCCAAGTCCACATCAAGAATTGCAGACAGACCTGTGGCGGACAGTGTCAGGCACACAGGCTGCCTGAGGACCCTTCCTGGGTGAAACTGCTTACTTATCTCTGTGTGAGGCCAGCTCTGAGGCTGGCACCTGTGGGCGATTGGCCACGGGTTAAAAACGGGCAACTCTACCTGTCTGGTAAGGCTGCCTCCCAGGTTCATGGTGCCAGAGCCGGATTTGTTGGTTTGCAGCCACAGCATCACCGTGGAGGTCAACTTATAATGGGCGGTGCGACCACTGGATTTCTCCTGGAGGGGACGAGACAGACAAGGGACCTTGGGCACAACCCCAAGGCCTGAGGAGAGCCTACAGTGGCTCCCTGAAGGGTCCTTCCAACAAGTTTGTTCCTGAGTCATTACCACAACATTACTTTTCTTATAAAATTCCAACTGATTTTTAAAGGGAGGAAACCTGCAATCACCTATGTTAAATCCTTCTGGGATCTTTATCATCATAAATGACTACTGCAATCTTGACTTATCTTTATCCAAATGGCTTCAGAGCATTTCTGGAAATTAACAGAGGTTTATATATCATTGGCCCCCCTGCTCCAGCCCCCTTAAGGAAGCATTTGCTGAGGACTGCACTGTTTGGCATGGCATCTGTACTTAAAGCAGCCTTCGCTGCTGGGAAAGCTGTACCTGCACTTCCACCACATGGATGGAATCCCAGCAGCCTTTGATCTTCTTTGATCCATCTCCAGCCTTCTTTATGAGGATCACTCCAGCAAAGCCATGATCCAGATCCCAGAGGTAGACAGAGGAGACGCCGCCTTCAAAATACCTGCAGGAAATAGATCAACGTGCCATTAGATGTTAAACCCGCCAAGTTACAGATCATCAACCCAGGTCCAAGAGGCTCTCATTCAGCAAAAGATCCATGTGCATGTCTGCTTAAGACTAAGGACCCTCCTGGAGTGGTCCTGGGTTGATCCTTAGCTGTGTCCTGAACATCCTCATGGCAGGGGGTGTGGGGGTGGGGTGGGGTGGTAACAGAAAGAACATGGGCTTGGGAGTCATAAAGGTGAACGTGAATCTGAGCTCTGCCAGGTACAATTGCTTTGTAACCTTTGGCAAGCTCAGTGAACTTCTCTGGGCTTCAGATTCCTCACAGATAAAGGATCCAGCACCCCATGTGAAAATATAGCAGACACTCAACAAACAGCAACCACTACTATTGATACAATCATTACTGTTTGATTTTTTTTTTATCTTTTGTGATGGCTATTTTACCGGGGACATAAAGGGGGAAAACAGAGCTGCAAACTCCTCCTGAGACCCAGCTCCTTCTGGACCCCAGGCAGACCAGGGCTTCTGCCGGTCAGTCCTCCACAGCAGCTTGCTGTACAACCCTAGCTAGAAGTGAAAGGCTAAGCTTGGGAAGGAGCTCTTTCCTCAAATCTGAATCAATATGGAACAATTCCCTAATTAAGATCAAATGGAAGAGGGAAAGAAAAGGCCAGAGGAGGAAAGGAAATCAGTTTAACAAGCCAGATCCAAGAGACTGAAATCAACAGTTGTCACTGAGGCTGCTGTGGTGGTGATCCAAAGGGCTCAGGAACCAAGGGTGGACAGTTGGCCAACGCAGACTGACACACACGCTACAGTTCCTCAGATTTGGCTGACAGTCAACTAAAAGCTTGGAAAATCTCTCTGGCGGCTAAAAACATTCTTTACCAGTGGACCTGCTGCCTCTCTGACCCTGAGGACCCCTGCGTCAATGCCGCCGCCCACGGCAGGAGACCTCTGGGAGCAGCACAGAGCCCAGGTCCACCTCCAGCACATCCTTGGACCCCACCTGCTGGCGAGGCGGCAGCACAGTGCCTGGGTGGCCACGGGCCTGGGGGCCACACAGCCGGTTCCAGGTCCAGCTCCTCCAGCTGCTAGGTACGTCCATGCATTTACCCACCCAGCAAATATCAAGGGCTACCAGGTAGCAGTGGTGTGAACTTGGGCCTTAATTTCTTTGTGACAGAGGAACAAACATATCTACTTTCCAGGGTTGTTGAAAGTCCCAAACAAAATAATATAGGAAAGCAGATGCCTGACAAATGGTTATTATTGTTGTTGTTTTTGTTATTAAAAAATAAGTGCCCCCCCCCATGACATGTTTCTGTGAATTTTATCTCAAAATGTGTCTGTATAAATACAAGTACACGGGGTGGGGAGAGAGGAATGATTTTACACATGATAAAATGTTAATATTTAGAGAATCTAGAAGAAGGATACGCAAGAATTCTTTGACCCTTTTTTTGTAATTTTACTGTAAAGTCTGAAATTATTTCAAACTAAAAAATGTGTTAAAAAAGTCAGTACAATGGCAGTGTTAGAGGAACATGACGTATGCCACCTACTCTCTCAAAGGTTTAGAAGATAGATAATTTGATAGAAAAATATAACAAATGTGGCAAAATGCTAACTGTTGGTCAACTGGTTATCTGGCTTTGGGTTAACTAACAGACAACCTGAATAAGGAAACAGTCCCCCACCCCCTCAAACGCATGTATTCATAACATGCAGGGTGCCCACAGTTTTGTTTTTCTCTTGCTCCAATCCACTGCAGAACCACTGTGTGTCCAAGGGGTCTCGTGCTCTGGTCTGCTGTCCCCATCCCCTCCTTCCTAGGAGTCCCCCAGGCAGACTGCCCAGCTGGCCCTCTGCTGCCACCACCACAACCGCTCCCCACTTCTCTGTCCCACACCATCCATTGTTATTAAGCTGCCAGATTAAATTCACCACTCTGCCTCCCCTTTGGAGAGTCTGCTCCGTTGAGGGCAGGCCTGCCAGGGCCCAAGAGAGCTGACACTCAGTGACCAGCTGTTGAACAGAAGCGTCAAGATGCCCAAACCTGTGCTAAATAAATGTCAGGGACAGTGGCGGGCAAAACGTAGTCATGCTAAGTGCAAAAGTACTGTGAATGGACAGATGCGCCTGTGGGGGCACCAGGGCCCAGGGCCATTCTAGGTGATCTCCAGGTCACGGCAGATACTGGGCACTCAGGGATCCCGCCTGGGGGGGGGGGCGACAGGTGGGCACATGAGGTGAACTCACGGCAGGGGCCCTAGGCACCTTCCTGGTGTATTCTCCTGGGTTCTAGTGACTTCCTCAGCTCACCAGGTAACTCTGAGGCTCACCAACACTGAGAATTGCTAATACCATTCCTGTGGTGACACATGGTTGGTTTTCCCTTTCAGTCGGCCTATAGGGAGGGCAGCCCCACAGCAAAAGGGAAATGACTTTTAAACAGTGGCTTTTCTTGTGCTGGTGCAAGGGATGGGCCCATGCTTCCTTCTTTCCTTTGGCCATCCTGGAATGAGAGCTGAGGCTCGGAGGGATTTTCATCTTTCTGCTCCCTCACAGTCTATGGCCCGCATCTTCATGTGGCTCCAAAACCCAGAGCTGCGGTGTTGTTCTTGACATAGGCCTGACCTTCCTGCACTGGAATCCTGGGGAGGGACAGGGTCAGGATGCCCTGGAAGGAGCAGGAGAAATCCAGGCTCAATAGCCCGTGTCGGCACCATCCAGTGACCAGTGTAGAAGCACCAGATGGCCTAAGGCTGACCCCAGCAGTCCCATCCCTTGAAGTTTCCTGTTTTCTTCCAGAAAAATAAAACAACGGCATTAACGTTTTATAAGGTGGAACAGGTCATTTCCACTCCAACACCCCACCCTGTGGCCTGGCTTCCACTCTGGGCAGCTTTTCCCTGGCACCCTCAGCTTCCCTTGTGGGCCACATTAACCAGGCCCAAAGTTTCAAAATGCTGGAGACAGAGGAGGTAAAAATGCAAACTCAATTCTGACCTCCATGTGGGTCACAATACTTTCCTGCAAAATTTAAAAATATACTGCAAGAACTTTACTAAAACAAGGAAATTTAAAAATTAGCTCACAATACCATAAATCAACTTATCCCATAAATCTGGCTTTTCCAAATTCCCTTCCAGTCTTTGTCCAGATGCATACGTTTTATATAACTATAAGCACAGTGATGATACTGCATTGCATTCAGGTTTTTTCACTTGGCAGGGACTCGTAAGCACTTTTCCATGGAGCCACCCAATCTCCCTAGTTGTTTTTAATAGCTGGGATAGTATTCCACTGAGCAGTGCCCTAAGAGAAGAATGACGGCAGCAGAGTGGGAGGACACGCTGTTGGGTTCTCACTTTAACTCAGTTCCCTCTTGAATTGGACATCCCATCTCAAGGCGGATGTGCCGGAACTCAGCCGCCATGGGCTCGGCCCAAACCCCACAACTCAATTCAGGAACCAACTCCATTCACCAAGGGACATCTCCAGGGACTTGAGCAACTGAAAGTTTCAACCTGGTATTTCAAGGCAAAGGGAGCAGAGGACTACATGATTTGAAAGGGCCGTTGCAGAGTCACCCAGGAACACTGGCCTCCACAGGAGCTGCGGGAAGCCCTCTGTGAATGACCGCGTGGCAGGTGACTGCAGGGCACACAGATAGTCCCCCACTGCATGGCTTATGGCTCTGCTCTATGCCTGAAGCATTAATTAGAGGGACCTCAACAAGGTTTTGAAAATTTATTCTTACCTACTATACTTTGATCATAATGACATGAACAGGAAAAAAAATAATTTTTACGTGGCTCACATTTATGAGTTTTTACATAAAGGCTTTTGTGGGTATTTTAAGAATGTGCTAAAATGTTGTCTGAAACCACATAAAGCCATCTAAGGAATCACCCGCCAGAACTAACAGTGCACACATGGAAGCACTTTAACTGGCCTTTGTATATTTAATGAGTCAAATAGTATTAATATCGTTTAAATGCTAACATGCTATTTCAATAGGGTGGCTCTAGTGTCGCCAGCACCGTGCATCAATATGAATGAATGACCAAATGCAGCCAAGTGTCGAGAGCAGGCTGTGAGAGAAGTTAACTCAACCCTGTCACAGGCTCTGCCCGTGCTCGGTAATGACAAAA
>PVKY010013334.1:0-11084 GCA_004027775.1 Bradypus variegatus | reverse complement strand
CATAAGAAAATGCTTATAATACATTGACAGAAAAACTATGAAAATACATATATATTCACATATACCATACTCACAAAAAAAGGAATGCATCAAAGTGTTGATAACTTATTTCTGAGTAGATTGTTTTTAATATATCTTTTGGTATTTCTAAATTTCTTATACTGAGCATGCTTTACTTTTATAAACAAGAAAAAAATGAAGAATTTAGAAACCAATTCAGCTTTTCTTCAACACTATGGATACTGGGGCAGAGGAGCTATCTGTTTCAGGGGAATCACTTAGCTAAAAAATAACAACAAAAAACACCTCCTTCAACAAATTGGGAACTCCCCTTGCTGGGTGAACATAGTTGATTGTTTTGAGAAGGTGATTCATTTCACGGTTTTCATTAATAACTTTCTTTAGTTTTCCTATAACTATGATACTATTATTTTCTTTTAAAGAAAATATTGTCAGAGAAAGCAAGTCCAGAACAAGGCTGCCTGCAGGTTAGAGCACTCAAAGTGCTCTACTTGCACACAGATTCTGATGACAAGACCCAGCATTAACAGCCTGGTAGGTAAGGTCAGAAAGATGGGTAAATCCAACTAATCGTGTTAAGGTTAAAGATAATTATCCCTTCCTCCTACCAAAAACCCTTTGGGAGAGATGAAAATGGCAGAAAACTCTTACTCACTGCATGTGTGTAACAGTTAGCAGCATGTTCATAGCAGGTTGGTTTGTAGCGGCCATTGGCTGGGGCCCGATGGTTCATGAACCTGTAAAAACAAAAAAGGCATCATGTGAAAAGAGCTCAAAGAGTGTAAAGAACAATGGGGAATCCTGCCAACGGCTGCTTGGTCTATTGTAGATGAAGAGGTGCCTGCTGGAAATGCCCAGCTACAGGAACAAAACCAAAACCACTAAAACAGATGTAAACTGAGCCCACAGCAATGGTCCTAAAGCAAACGCCCTAGTTTATGGGATTAAGTATTCTTTCAGTCTGTTCAAAAGAAAAACCTACCAACCAGCCAAAAAAACCAGGAACTATATCTACCTCCCTCAACCAGCACCCTCCACACTCAAACAAACAAAAAAAGAAACAAGGAGGGAGGGCACAACTAAATCTTAATAGTAATCAAAGGGATGTTTCTAAACTTTACAAATGCTGGTCAATGTCACTGAGTGAAAAGAGCTCTAACACAACTGAAAGATGTCTATTTCATTTCTCAAAATGTATAAAGCTTTATGCATATAAATCTTTGAAACCTTTATCCCACCATTAACAGCCTTGTCCAGCCAGCTTCCCTATATTGCATTATCTATCCTGGCACAAGACAGCTTTAATAAATGATACCTGGCTACCTCTAGGCCACCTGAAACAGAAGATACATTTCCACCTGCATTCTTTCTGAATTAAAACAACTTCACTTAAAAAACCAAACGCGTGACTAATATCTGATACTTTAGCTACAAAATTCAGATATATATACAAATACATATGTAACTAAATATCCAAATCTGTTACACACATAGACACACAGACATATTCCATACTTCCCTTTGGGCCGACTTGACAATCAGCAACACAGTAAAAAGCAAGAGTACCACAGAATCTGAAGAGAGGTATAGCATTCTTCCACTGAACTATGTGGGTGGCCATGCACCCACGACCCACTTCCTACCCTTTCAAGGTTTCATGAGAGTTTCTGGTTTGCTCTGGCTGTGGTCTGGAAGAAGGGAGATACAAATTCAGGAGGAGAAAAAAACAGATGTCTGAATATAAGAGGCAAGAAGCAGATGCAGAGAAACAAACAAAGAAGAAAAAGTCCTGACACATCCGAATGTCAGAGCCCAGGTGCCTTTTGGTGCTAGGAGTCTATGAGGTGTCAAGAGGCTCTTTGCAATAAACTGTCCTATTGCTCAAGCTTGTTTAAGGTGAGTTTTTGTTATTTGCCTCTTAAGGAGCTCTGACTCATCACATCTTATTAATTCACACTATGAAAAATGATAACAGGCTAAACCAAATGGCAGAGCTACGTTGCCAAAAACTGGCTAATACCCACAGTTAAGCCACTCTAAAAGGTGGCAAGTTTATGAGCAAAAGACTAGCCTACAGTCTTTCTGAATTAAGAAAGGCCAGTCTTCCTTAGGTCAAATAAGTAAAAATAAAATGGCAGTCCATGTTAAACCAATTCAGATAGTTCATGTGGAAAATCCACTGGGAAATGGATTTGGAAAAGTGATGGCATTTCACTGGAACCACCAATGGGTTAGCTTTCTAACTGGTGTGCAAAATATACACTTATTGAGTTAGAATTCACAGATGGTTTGGAAACTAAGGAAAATGTACAGTTAGCAGCTGCAGAATTTATGTCATCTAGTCTCTCATGTAGATGAATAATTTCAAGCCTTATCTCTTATCCCCTGACAATCCTTTAAATAATTTTAATTTCCTAAGGGACAAGAGTGTTGCTATACAGCTCTTATTAATAAAAAGGAAAATAATTACACTCTTGGGAAGAATGCTTCAAAAGCATTCCAAGCATTCAAAGTTCTACAACATCATTTCCCTGAGACATAACAACAAAACTACAAGTGGCATATCCTATTAGGAATTTTAAAGGGTAAAGAGCAAGGCACCAAGATGGTTGGGATTAGATTAAACTGACAGCACTCTGTGTAGGTAGCAGTAAAAAGGGTTTGTCTATCCACCACCAGATTGCAGACTAGAATAGCAATATATATCTGACAGCCCAATCTAAAAATTGTCAGGCCATTACCCAGCAACAGGAGTAGATTTTCACATTTTTCTCCTAAAAAGAAGCTAGATGGCCATGTATATGACAGCTTAGCCCTAACCTGGAATAACTTTGGTTAAAAATAAAGTCAGAAATTGTACAGAAAATTATCTCATCCGTGGTGGGCCTTAAGGTAATCTCTCATAATGGACAGGGCAAATTTGGGCAGTGAGGAAAGGTAAGAGTAACTATCATAGGAGTAATTCACTGTCTGAGTTTCAGTGGGATAGACCAACACAAGCATTCTGCAGGAAAATTTATAATACAAATTTACAACTCCTCTCTGACCTGGCAGGGTGCAATCAAGCCTCCTCTAAAGCCTCCTGAAGAAATCACTCCTATGACCTAAATGGAAAAGCAGATGTAAAATGCAAATGAACTCCCACACACCGAGTCTATTCTTTTCCCCCAAAAAAGAAAGAAGAGAGAAGTTGTCAAGTGTTATAGAAAACAGCACCATTTATGGAAGACATCCCCATTTAATGCAGAGTAAGTAACCCTAATGGTTACCCAATGCTCCAGCAGAGTATTGCAGCCTGTTTTAGGAGGTTGGCGGGTACGGAAGGTGATTTAGTCCTGGGAAAAGGGACCACACTTAAAAAGGCTATTAGTTAAGTTCACTCATCCTCACTTTCTCTTTCAGCCTCTCTTGCCTCCTCTTTGCTCAGTGTCTTTGTGCTGCCCTTTTCCTCCCATGACAGAACCTCATAAACTATGGAGCAAGTGGAAACATGGGAAGGGACCAGGGTCAACTCCTTACCATACTTTAAATGTGGCCCAAAGCACTGTACCCTCTGAAAGTCGATCTGCAACCCACCAGCTGATTTCAGATGAAATCCCAGAAGATGTCCTCAATTCCTGTGAGTTCCTCACTCTCCAAAACAAGTACTGTCAAAGCTACCTGCAAAATGTATTCCAAATTGGTCCACCTCTGTACAGTTCCACAGTTGCTACCTTTAATGAAGACATCGACATTTCTGATCTGCAAAAATGCAGTCTCTTAATTGGTCTCTCTGCTTGCCCTCATATAGACTCTCTTCTTTATACAGCAGTCACAGTTATCTATTAAAACCTGATCACATCACCCACTCCTTACCAGGTTTAAAAACCTGCCTCAGGTTTCCCAAATTACTTGGGGTACCACCCTAATTCCTGCATGGTGCACAAGCCCTGTGTGGTCTGGCCCTCAGGACTTCTCCAACCTCAAGGTGCCACTTTCCTCTCCCTACTGCTCCAGCCACACCACCTCCTTTCTGCTCTTCAAGCATACTGAGGTCTTGACTGCCTCCTGGTGTCTTTATTTTCTGTTTATTTCCTCCTATAACATTCTTTTCCAGAATGCTCAGCTCAAATGACACCTCCTTGGAGAGTTTTTCCTGGCCACCCCACCTGAAGTATCACTTCAGCCCTCAGTACCCCATTGGGCCCTTATCAACATCAGTAATAATTTGTTTTTTTAAAAAACTTTGTTTATTTTTTTCATCTTCTCCCACTGTAATGTGAATTCCAGGAGGGATCTCTTGTTCACCTCTTCATTTGCAACCCCAAGCATAGTACTTAGCTTATTGCTGGCACTTAGTAAGTAACTGTTGAATGAATGATGAATAGAAAGCTAGACATTCCAGCTGCTGGTGAACTATTTTATCTTAACAGAGCATATCCCATAGTCAATTAGTTTCACTTGGGATTCAGTGGGTTCTGAATGTAACAAAGAGGAACAGGTAGTCTGAGAGCCAAAAGAATCCTGAGCCTCATGAAAAGAAAATTCTTATGGGCCAAGACACTGGACATTCAAAGGGCCCCTTCAATATGACTTCATGATACAACTTAAACTGGCACGCCAGCATATTAGCTCCTTAGCATGATTATTTGTTCATGAGAAGTGCTGAGTGCCAGAAGTGGTGGTAGTGGTGGTGGAGGTCCTGACTTAATCATTAAATAAGGGAGAAGGCATATATGGATTGACTACCCCATGTCAATGAGTCAGTGCTCTGAAAGCATGCAAAAAAGACAATAGGCAGACCCTGAAAGACAGCCTAATGATTGAGAACAAGAGGCTTTCCTATATATTCAATTTTGAAGCTGACTGGTGGTCCCGAGATAGAGACTAACGAAAAGGGCATCATTTTCCTTGGATTTTCTATTGCGAGACTAGAGAAATGAATAAGTACCAAGAAAAAGTAGATGCTCTGTAGATCTCAAACCTCTACCTTGTACACACAGATGCTATGGTGGAGACAAGGAGATAAGGAGAAAGGGGTGTGCTGGCAGCATGGATGGTGGAAAGAGAGACCTTTGGCCTGCCCTTTCTTAGCTGTGCGACTATGGGCCAGTTCTCTTTAGTCTCTAACCGTGTTTGGACTCCTATAAAATGGGTATAAAATGTGTCTCTCCTAGGATTGTTTGAGGATGTGATGAGTAATATACAAGCACCCAGACAGTGCCTGGCACAGATAGGCACTCAGTAAATGCTGGCAGCTACTATCACCAGCTGGAGATGGATGCTGAGTAGAGGGGACAATGACTGTGAGTAAGTGTGTGTGTGTGTGTGTGTGTGTGTGAATCCTATGGGGAGACTCAAGTATGGAAGGGATAATATAAGAAAGCTAAAATATGCTCTCTGTGTTCCAGTAGAAATTTCTGCATCTTAATCTTTGAGAAGGCATGCATACGTAAAGATCCCCACTTAGGAGGGCACGCTGTTTCTTTAACGTTCTTCTCCTCCTCAGCAGAAATGACACAACTCTGGAAGTTAATCTAAAGATGCAAGAATCACCAAGAATCCATTATGCACAAACCAGCAAGGTGTTCAGAGCTTTCTTGTAGCTTAGACATAGCTAAAAACTATGGCCTGCTTTAATGTTTTTACTGCAAACACTCCTTAATCCGAGTACTGATAATTTGTCAAGGGAAGGAGCACATTCATTTAAAGAAAATGTGTTCCTCCCTCCAGTTTCTTTGTAACTTACCCATCTGTAACTATCCTGAGTACTCTGAAGGAGTATAATGAACACAGCCATGAAAAGTGCAGAATAATATTCTCAACGTTTTAAGGTGTGGAGCACAAAAATCAGGAATTTGTTGGTACTTTTATTTGCAGTCTTTCTCCCCAAGTTCAAATTGATACTTAGAAAAAAATCTTTCCAACCTAACTTATAACAGAGAAACAGGAAATTTTGGGATCACACAGTCTTCAAAGAAAATCAAGATAGGTCTAGATGTCAACAAGAAAGGAACTGTTAAACACCCACTGGATCGAATTTGTGGAGACACGAAGAAAATTACAAAGTCTGTGCCAAACCATAAGAAAATGCCTGCCTGTATTTGTGATTTTTAAGTGAATAAAGCTGTAAAGTTAAATTACATTACAACAATGCTAATAAGCACTGGATACATCAGTGTCCAGTAAAAAGAAGATACTTCAATTAGCTGAGATGGTGGGATCAGAAACAAAGGTTTGTTTTTTTTCCATTTCTTTTAACCCTGTTTTAATGATTGTGCATAAATAAAACAGGCTCTTTTTTTCCCCCCTTTTTAGAGAAGTCAAAAGAATAGAAAAAAAAATACAAACAATCAAATAGGGAAGGGTTATTTCACAGAATATTGTTACTGTTCTCTGAAAACAGGAAGAGCACAGATGTGCAGAGAAGTAAAACCAGATCAAACAAACCACACTTACAGGGCTGCATCGATCATGCCTGAATGAACATCAAATTCTCCCCAAAAGCCCCTCCAGTCTTCATTAGAGCATCATGTTCTGAAGCAAAAACACCAAGGTTCTTTTTTGGCCTTAGAAGCACTGATAACAAAATTCCCCCTGAGGGAACAGTGCCAGGTATGCAACTCCCTGAGTGATGATCAATATTCAGAAGTCAATCTAAGTTTTCGAACCAATTTCCTTCCTGAAGACAGTCCACAGAACTCTTCTTATGCATTTCTTTTCTTTTTTTTTTAGCTCCTTCATACTTAGGGACTGGGGGAGAAATAAGAAGTATACTAGGTGAGCAGGCAGGTAGAGAAGAATGGGGACTGGGAGTGAAAAAAAAAAGTGCAATTAAAAATTTTGAAATACAAAGCAGTGCCTAAAACTCAACAACACTTTCTTGAAAAATTCAATGCATTTCTTTTCTTCTTTCAAATTCTCCTGTCACTTCACACTGAGCTAGCCTGCTGGTGAAGGTCTGGGAATGGGGATGGCTGCCCGATTCAGACAAAGGGATGGCAATTTACCACAAACCCAGAAGAGGTGAACTTTCACCCACTTAAACGATTGGAAGAAACGGTCAGAGCTTCCTCTCGGGGCCATGGACCAGCCTACGTCCACTGCTAGGCAGCAGAGCCCGGAGGTCCCCGGGAGCAAGGCCACCCGGTGTCTCCCAGGCTCGCGTTCCCACCAGCCCTCCAGTGAATGAGCAGCCGGCCAGCCTTCCGGTGGCGCTTCCTCGGTGCCTCCTCGTTTCCTAACACACAGACGCCTCAACAGCAGGTCTCACCAGCCTAATACTAGATGGCTGCCCCTTCACAATGCTCAAAATAACAAGGACCTGGGACCTGAAGCCCGCGAACCAACAAGACCCGGCCGCAGCCAGCCAAGGCTAAGCAGGCGGAGTGTGCCTCAGTTTCCCTGTTGCTAGGGCCATTCACAGGAAGCACCTAAAACGTCCAGCCCCCCCGCTTTACCGCAGCAGCTGCCCAGCCCCGGTTCCACGCGCCCCCGGAGCCCCTCACGCTGGGGGAAAGAGGGTAAAGGCCAAAGCCCAGGTCGAAGGACCTGGGGGCGGAGCCTGCGGCTGAGGTTCCCGTCGTCAGAGGGAACAACAGCCCAGTCTGGATGGGGGTCGGGAGGGCGAAGCCGGGTGAGCAATGGGATCCCAGAGGAGGACAGGGTGACGTCCAGGGTCTGGGAATCCCTCTGAGGTCTCCAGATGGCGAGGGGGCGCCCGGGTCAGGTACAAGACCTCGGTCCTCAACGGAAGGAGATCGCCCAGGGAGAGCAGCGCGGAGAATCCCGCGGTATCTGGCCTCAGGCCAAGGCGTGGGATCCACCGGTGGATGGGTCCGGGTGAGAAGTCGGGAGCCACGCGAGGGGAAGCAGGCTTTAGGGACCCACTCCCGGAACGGGTTGCGGGGCGGAAAGGGGATGCCATCTCTCTCACCGCTGGAATCGATAGTTGAACCGCATTGATCCTCCGCTCCTCCTCGGGGGCCAGGGAGCTCCGTCTCGTCAGCACCGGCGGCCGGGCGCGCGGCCCTCATGGGCTTGAGTTGCTCCAGGGGCCGCCCGCGTGCCCGGCGGGGCCGCTCGGCGGGGCAGAGCGGGAGTGAGCCAGGCCGGGGGTCGGGACAGGGCCGGGGCCAGAACGGGCGGCCAGGGGCGGCAAGGACACCGCTTAAACGGCCCCGGCACCTCCCGCCTCCCCGGCTCCTCCGCCCCCGGGCGCCCGCGCCCCGCCCTGGAGCCCGGCACCACCCCCGCGCGCTCCGCCCGCCTGCGTGCTCCCGCGGCCGCCAGCGCGTCACCGCTCCGGGCAGCCAATCAGCGCCCCGAGCGGCGCGGCGGCCGCTCTGCCATTCATTCCTGCCGGGGTCTGGCGGCGGGGCGGGGCCTCGCGGTGGAGGGGGCGGATACGGGCAGGGGCAGGGAGGAGGGGCGTGCGCTTCAAGAAATGGTGGAGTTGGGACGTGAAAAGAGGAGACGGGGGAGAGGAAGAGAAATCGAAAAGGAGAACATGGGCCAACAACCTTAAAAGCAGTTGTGAAGGAAACTGCAAACAAAGACCCCTGTCTTCTAGTTCTAGTCCCGACTCTGTGTCATTCATTCCTTCTTCATCATTCATTTCCCCATTCATTTATTCCTTCGTCCTTTTGAAAGCCACCCCTGGCTAGGGTATTGTGCGAGGATCCAGAGCAGATTAAAAACCTTTCCTTGTCTGTTTTATGAGATTAAGCTCACTAAATCCTCGTTTATCTATGAGATTCAATGAGAACCACCAAGAGGGGAATCCTCCACGAGGATCCTTTTATGTTATCCTCTTAATAATTTTTTATTCAAACTGTGGAAAGCCTCCGAATAAACCAAACAGACAAGTCAGAGTTCTCTCGCTAAACTTCCTAAACGCAGACGGCTTGCTGTTCAGAGGGCAGCGAATGAATGAGTGACTTAGTGAAGCTTTCCCTCACCATTCGTGGAATTTTCGCGTGCTACCCTCTAAGTATCCTGCCCACATTTATCCCCCCCCACACACACACACACCACAAACGTGATACTTTCAAGGGGACATTAGCATTTGAAAGATGGGGACTGCTTTCACCCAAAATTCTAGTTTCCTTTAACACCTTCCAAGTGCCAGGAACTAGAGGGGTTATTGAATTAATCTTTCCAAGAACCATGTCACAAAGGCATTATCTTGCTCCTTTTACTCTAAGGGAGCTGAGGGATCTAGAAAATAAGTAGTTTGCCAAAGGCAAAACCAGGATTCAAACCTAGCTTCATCTAATTCTAAATCCCTAGCTCCTTTCAGTGCAATAGACTGCCCTACTATGTTTTAAAGAGGTGCATTTATCTTAAAAAACTTTTTTTCCCCACGGAAAGTCAGGAAACAGCATGGATCTAAAGTCTACTAATCTGCTATGTCAAGATCCTGGGCTAAGTGAAGGGGTGTAAGAGGGGGATACTTACTAAGGGAATAGTTAATAAAGACATGAAAAATAGCTATATGAAATAACATAAGAAGAGTTTAAAAACAGTGAACCAAATCACATCCTATCAATGACTTAGGAATGCACAAAGTGGGGCTAATTAGGGCAGAGGGTGTGAGAGAGAAGGAAGTCCAGAGATGGGCATGACTTGACACAGCCTTTCACAAGGGAGAATGTCTTGAACAAAGAAGAGAAATGGCTGGTAGGAGGGAAATTTGCGAGGGGTCACCTAGGTTTGGAAACAACCAATGTGAATAATATTTACCCAAGGGAAAAAAATGAGTGAAAATCGTATTATATCTGCTAGAATAAAACACTGTGACCTACAGTGGTTTCTTCCACAGAAAAGTAGAAAGATTGAGAGTGGCTTTGACTCACAACCTTTAGGAAAGGTTGACTGAACCTCTGATCTCAGGCTGTTACTGACTTACAATCTGTCTCTTTGTAAATATGAAAGGGTAAAGCAATTATTAAAATGTAAATGATCCTAGTCTTTCCCCTTTCCTGAAAAAGAGGAAAAAAGTCTCCCTATTTAGTCTTCTGCTCACATTCCCTGACCTTTGAAAAGTGCTTGTCTGGCTGGACTCTCAAATGGGATAATGAGGAGAAAAAGACAGATCCAAAGAGAAAGGGAAGGACTTCGGCAGATGGGCTCTATTGAGCTGCATGATGAAGAGGAGAAAGAAAGAAAAGTATTCCGTGATCTGGGGAATGTTGGTAAAGTTGTTTTGTGAAGTGGGGTGGGATTTGACAAAGTGAGAGTGTTTGCAGAGTTGTGGGATATGAGAGGAATGAGGAAGAGGTAAGAAAGTTTTGCTGAGAGTATGGATGGAATATCTATATCAGTTTCCTGGGGCTGTTGTAAAATTAACACAAACTTGGTGGCCTAAAACAGTTCTGGAGGCCAGAAGTCTGAAATCAGTGTCACTGGGTCAAATCAAGATGTTGGCAGAGCTGTGCTGTCTCCAGTGACAACATTCCTTGCCTCTTCCTTGACTGTGGTTGCCTCATTCCAACCTTGAAGCATCTTCAAATCTCTCTGTGTTCTGTCTTCACATTGTCTTCTCTGTGTGGAGTCAAGAGTCTCTCTGTCTTCCTCTTATAAGGAGACATGTGACTGCATTTAGGGCCCATCTTGATAAGCCCAGTTAATTTCCCATTTAAACTCCTTAACTTCATCATGTCTTCAAAGACCCGGTTTCCATATAAGATAGCATTCACGGATTCCAGGGATTAGGACATGGATCCTTTGAGAGACCATTTTTCAGCTTCCCACAATAATCTTTAAAGTTTTCCAACAAGTAAAATTTGGAATCCCATTTTTATTACTCTTGACTGTGTTCGTTTGAAAGTGACTTCTTTCAGAGGCCAGACCACATAGAAGGGGATATACAGTGGTTTCATAGATTCATTTTCTTGAGTGCTTAACATGGGTCTGAAACTTTTACAGCTGTTATCTCATTTTATCCTGAAAACCATCCACATAGCCCGAAAACATCTATTTCATAGATTAATTAGTGAAGGCTCAGAGAGGTGTTGTGAGTTCTCCAAATGTGTAAATGTAAGTGAAACAGTCTAGGCTTGAGACCAGCTTTTCCAATTCTG